>CBVK0103027601.1:0-13006 GCA_900067695.1 Picea abies | reverse complement strand
CTCTTTATATAATATTCCTACCAAGAGTAAATTATTCCATAATAAATATGAGATTTGTTTTATACTCTTTTACATAAGATTGTGGACAACTTCTGACATAATACAAAGACATTATTACCTTCCAATGAATATAATATATTCCAACAAAGAGTTGGTTCAACCTTATATCATAATCTCGAACTTGTTCACCTTTTTTCTGACGAAATCCTCATATATTCATGAGGGTTGTTATTTTGGTCTTTACATATCCATAATCATCCTAATGCTATTGGACCACATCATCCCATTAGTGAAAAAAATCGTTCATTGATTCTCTAGTTCCATATATTGCAATGTTGTGTCGCATAGAGTCCCTTTGCATTGAGTCCATGTTCCACTTACCCTCCTTGTGGGTGTTTGGAGTGAGTAAGTGGTCCTGGGCACTCCCCGTGTCATCAAATGTTGGAAAAATACATATGTTAGGCTTATGTTTGTCCTAGTAGATCATCTATAGTTATTATTCTACACAATGTGTATCCCTATATATCTCTTAGAACATGGTGCTAGTGTCTTTGGAGATTTGCTAGACTTTTTTGATGAATCCTCTATGGATTTGGGGTCATCATCAACATTCTCCCCCTAGGACTATGGAGGTTCCTCTTCTTCAATATCGATCATGGGAAGTTATTTATCGACCACCTCTTGTGGGGTAACCTTAGGGTCTTGTGAGCCGTTGCATATGCAAAAATCTTTGATTCCATTGTTGGGCTTGCCCCCAAGAAACCTAGCTATAGTTCATTAGTACCATTCCTTCTTGCTTCAAAATACATTGGAGCTTGGAATGCCCCTCAAATGTTGAGTCTAAATCTGGTCCAACTTGTGACACAACAAAAAAAGTACATTTCTTGACAACAATTGAGCTAACTCGCACAAATTCTAATATACAATAAATAAGAATATTGAAAAATGAAACCAATGAACTTTCTATTACCTTCAACGAAAATCACTATTCATGAACATGAATAAACATATAATTGTGCAAATGATAAAGAAAAAATAATTATTTAGCTTAGAGTAAAAGCTAATGAAACCATCCATATACACTAGAATTGCATGGGAAACGACTCGTGGAAAGCAAGAAAAACCTATGGTGGTAGAAAGAGAGAGATAAACTTTATTATTAGTTCACCAAGAAAAATTCAAATCATAAGATTGTACACATAGTATTTTTCCAACCCTTTCTAGGTATTAACCAATATCTTTTATATTATAGAAAATTGACTATAGTAAACTTTGATCAATGCCCCTTGGGTGGCTAGTTGGTTAATATGGTTAAAATTAATCATTTGATCATAATTGTTAAAAAAAATCCTAATAAATATGTAATTTAGTACAAAACCCTTGGGTGTGTTCACACTTGAGAGTTTCCTGAGTATTTTTTATTATGCACCCAAGTGTGAGGGAATGGTCAATGGTGAAGTGCTTCAATGAGAAATTAGTACATTCCCTTCCACACTTTTGTCCTTTTTCTCTACCCACTTTCTCACTTTTTTCTCCACGGTCCCTCTTATGAGCTTAGGAAACAATAGGTTGATTATGATGGTTCTATATTTCCATAAGTTGTTTTTGTATCCCCCTTTGAATGTGGGAAATATGAGGTGTGTTTCCCAATGGCATGGGAATCCCTCTTTGAGCATCTTATTGAGTAGGGTTGTGATTTGTCGATTGAGTGAGCCCTTTCCCATTTCAAGAATTATGTTTGCAATCCTTTGATGTTTTTTTTATTTTTTCAAACACTAATTCATAATATTATCTATTAACAAAGTGGTTTTGATTCTTCAATATCAGTTGGAGTTCACCCCTCACATTCCCTTATGTGAAGACATCTTCCTCTATGCTAATTTTTGGTGGTTGCTTTCTCTTTGTTGGATTTTTTCATATAGGTTTTTCACATGAGATAATCATTGGTCCAATGTGATATCATTGACTACTATTTATTTTTGTCTCTATAATTCCCTCCAAAAGGATTTCAGGTCCACCTTCATCATCTTCAACATTTCTTATTATCTTAACTTCACAAATAACTTATATAGAGTAAGGGTATCATTGTTTTTGTGTCCCTTGTGTGTTTCCCTTTCCATTACACTCTTCATTGAACCATGGGTTCACTAAGAATTTGTATGATGTTGCCTTTCCTTTCCCTAGTTTCTTAGTTTTGTAGTTTTCTGACATTGTTTGTATTGGCTCCATTATCTCCTTGCACATATATGCTTTTTTATTGGTTTCACTCATGAAACTTGGCTGAGAGATTATTCATTCATTTATGCTCTAAATATTTCTGCATTTTATGTAATAATAGTTTTTTCTTTTTGTGTTAATTGTGCTCTAGTGCATTGTCTCCCCAATGTCCTTTCCATCCACTTAATTTCTACGAACAATGGGTCATATCCAATGACATTTCCTGTGGAAATGTGTATTATGAAAGTTATTATCTTGTCTATTATGTTTTCTGAAATTATTGTGTAATGCACTACACTTTGACCATTATGTGTGTGACAAATGCACTCCTCAACCTTTTTCACCATTCAAGGCCACCACATATAATGATGATGCTTGCCTTGCACATAACCTCTTCCCCAAAGTGTCTAAAATCCTAAAATCTTTGTTTCTCTATTGATTTCCATAAAACTTGTCATTTGGACGTTTCTTTTCCTCTCATTGAAGTTCCCTACTAGCATTATGTCCTACTTCTCTTTAAATTGTGTTATGTCCATTAACAGGTGGTGATATGACTCTTCAGTGTTTATTGTTTGTTTTCTTAAGATTAAACTATGATTTTTTGGGGGGAAGGGGGGTAGAGTAGGACGTTGCCAAGAGATGTCAGTGCTTCCCTCTTGTATTTATACCCAATTGACTTTCTCAATTTTCTTCAACTTTATGTTTCAAGCCAAACACAATGATTGTTTTTATTAATTTTCATCAACTTCATATTTTCTTACAACAACTCCTTTATATGGTGCTAACAAACCTTCATGTCTTTTATGATTACTCAATTCTTGGTTTTGTATGAACCACATTTTGTGTCCCTAAATTTCCCAAATTTTGCAAACTTTGTGTTCATGAGCTTCAACTAGTACTATTATGATGTCTGATTTTTATGCTAGTGGCCCCAAAGCATGACCAACATGCATTATTATGGTGCATGGATGTTCATGAAGAAAAGGTTGAATTCACTTATTCAAAAGGGTCCAATTTGTAGTTTGATTTAGTATCATTAAAAATTATTAAGGGGATCAATAAAATGTGCTTGTGTCATTGAAATGCTTGATTTAGAAGTATTTAGCTCAAAGATGATATTTTGATAAGAAAGTAGTCTTAGAAAAACCATGATTGCACAAATCTAGTTATCACTGAAGTGACATTAAGTTGGACAACTTAATGTCACAATCACTAGTCTATGTGGGAGTTGGGTGCTCCAACATTAGAGAAGTCCTATTTACAGGATTAGAGCATCAGAGTGAAGATAGTGTTATCTACAATTGAAAAAACTAATTTCCCAAAAAGAGTACATGGTTTTTGTTGCAAGGCAACAATAATACCAAACATGTTGGGTAATGACAACACATACCTTCAGTGACAACTTGTTGGAGGTTTCTCGAGCATTTGGCTTTCCACATGCCTAAAAAAGCTTGTGTTATTCTATTTAAATGTAGAATTCCGTGAGGTGCTTCAATGAGACTTGTAAATTCATTTCTCCATTGACTGACCAATAAAGAGATATCATTACCCCCCTTATGTTCATGATTAAATGTAAAAACATGTGAGATGCTTCTATAAAACTTGTAACCATTTCTCCACCATTTACCGAGCAATAAAGAAATATAATTTCCCCTCTCTATTTTTGTTTACTATATTATATTATCGTTGTTTCTCTATTTTATATCAATTCTATTATGCATACGCAACCCAACATAACATTGAGCATTGAGTGTTTCAATTTTAATGACTCATAGTTGATTGGTCCAATGAACTCGAATCAAGTTAAAGGTATAGTTATTCATTTATCTAACTAACAAATGTGTTGTGTTTTTCTTCACGTATCCATTTAATATTATCAAATGTAGTTGGAGCTGCGAGTAACCCATCCATCTTGAATATGACCAAGGGCACTTAAGTATCATTGGAGTTGTTAGAGGAGGCATGGAGAGTCCAACTATATGAATTGGGTTATCTTGTTGGTAAGTTTACACGGATTTGAGGTTTCCTCCTTGGTGTTTGTGTTTGGAAATTCTACACTGTCCAAAACAAGTAATGAGACTTTGCAGGTTAACAAGTAATGAGACTTCGTTACGAATCAAAGGTTAAAGTGTGTAGTTTTTTTTAAGCAAAGCATGGTTTATATACATGGAAACTTTCATGAAAAATGGGATTATATGAGTGAAAAAGAGCTATAGTGGTGGGGCAAATGTTGAATTTTAATTCTAATATTAATAATTATAAATAAATTTTGAATTTATAATTAGATTTAGTGTTAATTTAAATAAAGAGAATTGTTATCCAATAGTTATTTTCATCCAACAGATTTAAATATTTCTTGTGATCTAGATTTTGTTATCTTTTCTATCTAGATTTAAATATTTATTATGATTTATTATCCTTTCCATTCAATTCAAATTTAAACATAAATATTTTTTTATGATTCAAATTTATTTTAAATATTTCTTGTTTGTTATCCTCTTCATCCAATTTCATTTAAATATTTCTTATGATCCACATTTAAATATTTTTTTATGATTTGTTATCCTCTCCCTCCAATCCAAATTTAGACAAAAATATTTCTTATAATCTAGATTTAAATATTTCTTATTTGTTATCTTCTCCATCCAATCCAAATTTAGTTAGTAAATCTTTAGACAAAAATATTTCTTATAATCTTTAAATATTTCTTATTTGTTATCTTCTCCATCCAATCCAAATTTAGTTAGTAAATCTTCATAAAACTCTTAGTAAAACCAAATCTTCGTAAAAGTAATGGAGACTCTTAGTAAAACCAAATCTTCGTAAAAGTAATGGAGAGCAATATCCAGCCTGCTGGTTGGATTATAAGCCATCGGATCTGGAAACAGTTCAGATCCGATAGCTTACATATCCAACCTTTTGGTTGGATTATAAACCATCAATTCGACGGCTTACCAATCAGATCCGATGGCTTACCAATAACAAGCAATATCCAACCTTCTGGTTGGATTATAAACCATCGATTCAGATCCGACGGCTTACCAATGGCGAGCAATATCCAACCTGCTGGTTGGATTATAAGCCATCGGATAGATCCGACTGCTTATAATCGGCCTCCGCTGGATATTGTTCGCCAAAACGAATTATCGATTATGTGACACATTAAGTCAATTTTTTTTATTACATGTGTGACGCAACTCGTTTTAACAGATTTAAGTCGATTTTGACATCGAATTACAAATATTAAGTCAACTATGACACAGAAGTACAGAACCTCATTTTAACATATTAAGTCAATTATGACACAGAAGTGTGACAGGGAAAACTTGACATACAAAGTCAATTATGACACAGGAGAAGTGTGATGGGAAAAGGTAAAACATTGGTAATCAAAATGAAAATGAAGGAAAAGAACCTCAGCGGTACTCAAAATGAAAATGAAAACACCGATAGGGAAAGAACTCAACTGTGATAGGGAAAGAATTGGTCATCAAAATGAAAATGAAAACCCCTCGAGTGTTACATAAAATTACATAACTAACTGTGACAGGGAAAGAACTGAGGTGTTACATAAAATTACATACGTGTGACAGGGAAAGAAGTTATATAAAATTACAGAACAGAACTGTGACAGGGAAAGAGTTGAGGTGTTACATAAAGTTGCATACGTGTGACAGGGAAAGAATTGGTATTCAAAATGAAAATGAAATCAGATGTTACAGAAATGTGACTGTAATAATTAAACTGTGACAGGGAAAGAGTTGAGGTGTTCTGACAGGGAAAGAGTTGAGGTGTTGCATAAAATTACATATGTGTGACGGGGAAAAAGTTGGTATTCAAAATGAAAATGAAATCAGATGTTACAGAAATGTGACTGAAATAAATAATTGATTAGTCCAAATGAAAATGAAAACCAGTACCATGTATTTTATTAATTTGTAAGTATTTCTTAAACCCAAAGAGAGACTTTCAAACACCAAATTGTATTTTGACTAATAATTTTTATAATTAAAGAATAAGTTTTCTTTTTATCAAGGAAGAATGTGAGAATAAGTTTAAACAACAAACTTAAGGCACCCTACAAAATGACCACTGAAAGCATGTAACTGAATTTTTTCCCCTCCATTCATGCACATAGGTTTATCTGTTTATTAAGGGTTTTTTTATATGTAATCTGCTATACATGCACATAGGTTTATCTGTTTATTAAGGGTTTTTTTATATGTAATCTGCTATAAAATATAGACCTATATAATCTCAAGTGGTTTTCAAAGGTGGATAATGTTGTCATCACAAAATACTTTCATTCAAAGGTTGGTGTATATATTGTTTGTTAGTATGTGAAAGATATATAGATCTTGGCACAATAGTTGCCTGTTTTAACGTTTTGATAACAATCTATTTTGTAGTAGTTTACTTTTAAGATCCATACTGTGATTGCTATAGAATTTTTGAAAGCTAGTTTTTTAGGCTTCCTTGCTGATAAGTAGTGAATGAGGGCTGTGATTGCTATAGAATTTTTGAAAGCTAGTTTTTTAGGCTTCCTTGCTGATAAGTAGTGAATGAGGGATAAGGTCGACTGAGAACTTTGAATCCAACAAAATTAGCTGCATTTAGGCAAAAATAGGCAAAAATTTATAAGCAGACTTTCATGACATTTTGATACAATTGCCCTGTACAGTTTAAAATCAACTCCTTTGCAAGGAGCAATGGAAAATCAAACTTGTAATTATCGCCATGCAAGTCCTAATCTTGGGATTGCCATGTCTAGCAGCAAAATTCTGCTCTGTGAGCAGAAGCGGCGTGCTTCCAAATTGGATGTCTAGTCACTTACTTTCAAAAACCTCTTTTCTGGGGTAAGTGGCATAGAGATCATCCTTCAGAGAAATATTTTTTCGCATAGATCCAACATTTTCTTTCTCTAACCTTGACCTTTTCATTCCAGGGCTGATGGCCTTTTCATTCCAGGGCAGATGCATCTTGATTTGCAGATGGAGATGGATTGACAACTATGTGCCTTTCAGGATGTGAAAGGTCTGTACGACCTGAATGCTGCACAAACTCTGCAGGTGACAAGAATGTGCCATGGCACACACAAACTATACTAACCTCATCTCTGCTATAGCTGTACAAGAATCCACTGATTGTTTTCCCATTTGGGCTTGGTCCAGTGGTTGAAACACATGGCATTTTGGGCAATGAGGATTGAGTTAGAGGCCTTTTATCTTCGGAAATTTTAGGATCGCTGGTTTTGTCTGTTGTGGCATTTGAAGCAGATACTTGTTGTGAGGACTTGGTGGAAGACGAGGCTTCTGTGAGTTGTCTTTCATGTGTGGCTGTTGTGGTTGAAGTTGCCAGTGCAGATTGAGCTGTAACAGAAGGCGCCTTCTCAAGAGCGGCCTCAGTGGATTTAGGTGGCTCTAATTGACTAGAAGCACTCAATTCTGAGGAGCCCACAGTTTGTTCCTGTGTATTGCTTAGAGAAGAAATCCTATGCAAAGGTTTCGATGCAGACGATGTACTGGATTGACTCTTAGTATCGTTGCTACTAGTCCCTGTGAAAAAAAAAAGAAAAATCATCAGCCCAAATGCTGATTGCCAAGCAGAACTGTGAAAAAAAAAAAGAAAAATCATCAGCCCAAATGCTGATTGCCAAGCAGAAATCAAAACAAATTTTTCCTCTAACTATATCAATCAAACCAGTAGCCCACTATTTCAATTAAATCAGTAGCCCAAAGTATTTCATAGAATATCAACGGTGACAATTTAATTGCTAGAAATGAAACGAGTAGCCCAAAGTATTTCATAGAATATCAACTGTGACAATTTAGTTGCTAGAAATGTATGTTACTTCATAAGGGTGTCATTGTTTTAATGGCTAAATGCAAACAATTTAAAGTGGGTCTCCCAGTTTTTGGAACATGTCATATTCTACTGGACATCCAAATCAGGGTTCAATACCAGCAAACAAATCTCTGAATAAGGTTCTGGAATGGGTCCAAAAAGAAAAGAAGAGCAAATGTAGCATTTCTGAAAGTAAAACAACCCTTGGTATTAGGAACAAGGCCATCAAATTCAAAGCAGGACGATCTAATATCATCTAATTGGGCACTTGCAGCATTAGTTTTTCTCTAGAGCTGTGCTTCACTACAATCGCAACTACGTCTCTCTGCCTACTGTATGCAATAATATGCAAGTGTATTCCAAACTGACGTACTAGAAAAAACATACACTACAAATGAGACTCCTAAGCAAAGTCATACAAGGTTTCATTCAGTAAGTAGTTTTGACTATATATTATGGGAAAGATAACCAGACAAACAAGTTTTCATCAGATTCCAATGACTCCGCAATATCAAAAGAACAGTTTGGGAAAAAACAGAAACTGATTTCTGGAATATTAAAGCTATTCATCATTTCATGATTACTCAAAACCAGTGTTGCAAAAGTCAGCATTGGCAAAAAAATCCGTGGGGTCATCAACTTAGGCAATTGGCAAAATCAGGAAAAATTTGGCAAAACTTCACAGGCATAAACTGAGACCTGAAAAACTCAGTGAGCTTGGCAACGTGAAAAAATCGGAAAAATGGAAAAAAGGAGACTTTTGCAACACTGCTCAAAACCCTTCTCATGTCACTAGTACTATGAGACTACAACAGAGAATTACAATATAAATTTGCCTAAATTCGGGAAACTTCCAGCAAGTGGATTCCAGTGAACAAGATCAATTCATAAAAACAATGAATGCCTATTTTCTTTACCTGCCATGCAAATCACGATGCCAGTGAACCTCGAAGAAAAATCTAAACACAAATGACTTCTTCCTCAAATTAAAGCATCTATCTAATCCAACAAGAGAAATAACAAAGAAAAATAGCGAAGACAAACAATCTTCTGAGCATTTTGCATCTCATAGATGATCCCAGCACACACCCATATACAATTATTGTACAGAACAAGCTAGAGAATTAAGGAGAATACAGAAGTTGGTGAACAAAGGGACGCACCCCAAAAATAAATTAATTTTAATTTATATAACAATGTCTCCTGGTGGCCAAAAATGACCAATGAGAAATGGGATTAGAAAAAGGTCCATGAATTAGAGTATGGAAATGAGGATGAATAGTGCACCTCTGAGAAAGTAAAACATGAGAGAAGTAGAAGCATTAACACTCGAGAAAGACAAAGGAAAGAGGAAGACTGGCTAAGATTATGAGAAAGGGAAAACAATAACCACCGAGCAGTTCAGCATTAATAGTTATATATACTGGGAAATACACTATTAATTGTTATATATCCTGGGAAATACACTACCTGAGCGTGTATTTGCCAGGATATATTTCAATTAATGCTGCTCTGCTTGGTAACTATGAAAATGACCCTGAAAAGAAGCCATCTAATCCGTCTAATCTTGTTAGAAACTTCCCTCAGGTGCCCGATTATGCCCGATTACGGTGATACAGGAAGTTAGATTTCTCATCAACTTCGAGTTTCGATTGAATTTTCAACGATCTGGGTCAATTCGGAATCAAATTGTTTTGATTGAATTTTCAACGATCTGAGTCAATTCGGAATCAAATTGTTTTGATTGAATTTTCGACGATCTGGGTCAATTCAGAATTGGGAAAGGTAGGCAAATCATTTCACGATGCATGATGCAAGGAAATTGGAGCATGGTGGAACACTGTTTATGTCTGAAATTCTGCCATATTCTTATCCGATTTATGGCTGAAAAGGGAGCCCTTTTGCTACAGGATTAGCAATGTCAATCCTTCATTAATCCTTCCTTACAAGCGGGTGGGAGAAAACGATATTTGAAGTCGTAGATACTAGTATAAGACGCAAAACGAAACGAAGAGGATATTTTAAAGTCATAGATACTAGTATAAGCCGCAAAACATTTATTATGGACTGTTCATTATCCAAAACCACACATCCCGGAGAGCGGGGGGAGGCCACACAACAACACACAGCACAATACATCCGAGATCAACCAAACATACAGCTCAACACATCCCAGATCAACCAACCAGTATGTTAGTAAGACGGGCATTAATTCTGTAGTAACCGCCAAGACGGGTGATAACGTTCATGCTCGAGAGGTATTGATGGATTTGATGAATTTGAAAAATTAGTTTTAATTCAAAACACAAAGTACACTGACTAGATTTCAACCACTTATGAAAGTCAGGGACGCTGGTCTTTCAGGATCAACTGCTTAAGGGATTGACCTTTCAGTCAGGTTTTCTATCTTTCATCGACAGCTGAAAGAAACTGCCCCCACGCAAAACAATATAACAATCAAGATCAAGACTCTGAAACTATTTGAAATAGCAGATGCAGTTCAGTGCAAATATACAATACCTTGAGAAGACCTGCTTTCATAGTTCGAGACTGCCGATGAGCTCCTGCCTGAAGATGCCCCTGAAGCATGGGAAGACTGCACGGGTCCCGTCAACGGCCGGGCTTGGGAGTCTGCAACCCAACTCGGCGGCGTTGTTCCAGAAACAGGCATTTGAAAAAGAGGAAATGGGCGAGCAACCACAGGTTGGAGAACATTAGAAGACAATGGGGGGATAATACTAGCACCCTTGGAAGTTTCAGGGCCTGTTGAAGGTGCCCAATACGGCATCATGTATGGGAAAGGGAAGCCCATAGGCAATGGCATAGGCTGAGGACTGCCAGCAAGTAGTGGAAAAGGGTACGGCATCGG
Source organism: Picea abies (assembly GCA_900067695.1). Lineage (NCBI taxonomy): Eukaryota > Viridiplantae > Streptophyta > Pinopsida > Pinales > Pinaceae > Picea > Picea abies. The sequence continues at coordinate 2,076 of CBVK0103027601.1, read as the reverse complement.
TAGAATAGGGAATGATGGGTGTGAAGTGGAAGAGATTTCATTGCTGGTAGGAGGTTCCACGCAATTGGAACTCGAGACCATGACCTCAATCTCGTTAGATGTTCTGGAGCTTTTGTCTTCAATACAGGAGATACCCCCATGATCACATACCTTGTCTCTTTTATCAGATCTAAGCTGATTCTGATTCTGATTCTGATAGCATTGATTCTCCTTAGCAGCCCTGTCTTTCTCCCTGTGAGAAGACATTTGGGTCTCGAGGACCCTCTTGTCTTCCTCTCTAGGACCAAAGCCTCTAATGGGAAATGGGACGCAGGAAGGAGGCACGTGAACAAACCCATTACGCATCTTATTGGGGTGATGAATCGAAGACCTGACCACTCCTTCCTTCTTGGCCCTCTGCAGCTGTTTCTCTTCTCTTTTCTTCCTGGCCTTCTGTCTTCTCAAGGCGTGTAATTCTCTCTTCTTCTGATGTTCCAGCATCTCCTGTTTTTGATTGTGTACGACTCCCTCCTCCACCATTAGATCTTGATTTTTCATCTCAAGCCCAAAATTAAAAGAACCATCATCGTTTCTCTGCAATCCAAAATTTTCAGCACCATTCTCGCTATTTTTCTTCTTCATATCAGGATCCCCACAGGGAATTTCCTTCTCCTTCTTTGCCTTATTGCCATGGAATCCTCTTCCTAACGACAAACCCAAGTTCAATTCCATATCTTCATCAATTTTCTCAACCTGATCATGTTCACAACCCCTCACCATCATCATCCTCTGCAACAAGTCACTGGAGAAAGCAATCGACGTCCTTGCAAAACCGTCCCGCTGATCAGAATCCGTCGTCTGAGCCATCCAATCATGCCCACATTGTCCTCTAATTAGATCCAACTCAGAAAAATTCAAATTCTCCGATCATAAACAAAAAAACAGAACATTCAAAAGCTTTGATTTCACTGCATAAAGCTACCAGCTTCAATTGATTGAGCTCTCCAAACAAAATCAACGAAAACTCACAATCAAACTATGAAAATTCAGGCTTAAATGGAAAAAAAAATACAGCAATTCAGGCTCAAAATGAATGCCTTACAAGCAGAAGCAGAAGACGAAGACGAAACGTGAAGACTGAGAGCGAGTAATATAGGAAGAACTGCACATCCCAGAGAGGGACACGAGGCTACAAGCAAAAACTAATTCCAGCACCCCAATTATCCCATCACCACGCCTTCCTCCTCTGCCACCTAAACCATTTCACCCGCTAATCCCATCCTTAACCCCCACTCCACATTTAGAAACCGCCTCTAATTAGCGGCGTCACGTCCCGTCCACCTCTATAGTTAGCGGCGAGGGGACGGGAGAGAGAAAAGTCAAAGAAGATCTGACGGGAGTTTGCATGCCATCTTTCACCTTGAGCGCCACGTGTTCACGATTCCCAGCTCCAACAAAATCGTCCCGACACTCCCGACACGTGTCCGTGCACCTCGCGTCCACGGCTCAAGGGAGTCACTACCGTCCGCCCGGGCACGTGTCGTCTAACGGTTTTTAATATTTTTTCCTTGTTTTTTTGCTGTTGAGGAAGTTTCTTAAATTCAGTTCTACTCGAAATAGAAAAAATCCGCCACGTAAGCCCTGTCAGCCACTCCACGTGGCGGAAAATTCGGGCCCAACCAGTTTCGTGTGGTCACGAGCGTACTGCCAGTGGGCCGCCTCCGCCTGCAAAGTGGTGCCGGAGGGGCCGAGACCCTTAACCCCACGTGTCCACGGCCCTCCGTGGCGCTCACGGTTCGCCACGTGTTGATTCTCCCTACGCCGGACAGATCAGAAGGGACAAGGCGCCGCAAGGCAATCCACGTGTCCCTAAGTTGCGGCAGCTGGACAGCTGTAACTGGTAGTTGCGAATTTAGAAAATTCTTTTTTATTTTATTTCTGCGCTCCCGACAAAAGAATATCAGTATATATAATTATTGTACGGCCCTCATGTAGAGAGAGAAAGATTGACTGCTTGTGTAGTTTTTGGATTGGCAAAGTGGATGACAGCGACAAACTCAATGCAAAGACCCCCGCTGTCTTATCACCGAGGGATGC
>CBVK0103027598.1:0-18592 GCA_900067695.1 Picea abies | reverse complement strand
TGAAAAGATGATAAAGATATGCATGCATTCATCACATTACACAGATGTTATCATGGTTCACCCCCTCCTGGGATACGTCCACAAAGATTTGGCTCTTGGCTCTTTTATTATGGTAGTTCTGCGTATTCGGTGTCATGCGCTTACAATTCCCCTCATATGGGTAAGATCTATATGAGGCGAACTAGATCGCACCAGGCTCCTCAACCTGCGATCTAATCCTCAAGATCTACCTTCCCTCATCTCCTCTAGCTCAACCACTTACAAAATAGTACATAACAACATTACAATTCACATTGACTCGTACATATCTATGATGTAACAATAATCTGAACAATGCAAAAAGCCAGCCTATGATACCTATGTATTGGAACCCTTTATAATACCTCAGTATTGGTATTTATACATCTTTGGCTCTTCAACCATTACAATACATTACCAAAACCCTAACCCTATCGACGTTAGGTCTTCCTCTCATGTGCACATGCTTCTCCTCCTTCCAGTGGTCGCTCTCCTTGTGGACGCTTTATTGCATGCGCCCATGCTGTGTTTCCTTCCAGTTGTTACTTTCGTTTATGCACACTTTCTTTCCCCACAATCATCATTATTTCCATGTCGGCCGACTGCCAACAGGCCCCCAACACTGACATGTGGCTCGTCCCGAGCCACCTACTGCCAACAGGCCCCCAACACTGACATGTGGCTCGTCCCGAGCCACCTAATCCTTCTGAGCTTCCTCAATCTCCTTGGTGATTGTCTAGAACTTTTCCTTAAGCTTTGTTGCTTGTGTCAGCACCTGCGCGGTTTTCTCCTAGATTGTATCCACTACTTGGATTGCAACTTCGTCGTTGATCAATCCTGCACATTCTTCCTAGGTCTGTGCTATCTGTGTCTTAGCTTCCTCTGCCTGTGCGAGGACTTCTGCTACCTGCTCCTATAATGGGTCCATTTGAGCCTGACGCTCTTGTTTCTGGGTTTGCGCAAAGACTATCTCTAACTTCAATTTCTTAATCTCCTGCATCCCTTTGACACGTTCTGGGATTGGTATGGTCTTCTGCTTCTGCTTGAACTCTTGGCTCATTGCATTGATCCTTTCCTCTTCCTTGTCCCACCGTTGGACCTGTGGATTCTCCTCCAACCTTGTCCAAAGTTGTGTTGCTTTATCGAACAAGTTAATTGTTGTGCTAACCTACTGCTTTATCTCCTGCAGTTGCGTTGTTACTTCCTGTTTCCTTTTCTCCTTGACTGCTGGTGGAGTGGTTGGTGTGAGTTGTTCTTAGAGATTCTCGATCTCCTTCTGATATTGATCAATTGCATGCACAATCCGATCAATATCCTATGCTGTTGTGATTTCCTCACTCTGCACGCCCTGTGGAATCTTCTCAGAAGTTCCTGCCACTTTCTGCTCCAATCCGTTTCAACGCTCCCTTTCCTCCTTGGTCTCAGATTTAGCCTTCTCATAGACTATTTTCAACGTGTCCCGCTTCTTTGTTGCCTGCTTCAATTCAATTAAGTCTCTGCGTGTGCGAGATTGTACCTCATGGTTGACGCTTACATGCAACTTGTGTAATGCCCCTGATGGTATCCTTGTCAACACAAGTTGGATTTGGCTTAAGTCTTTCAAAGGTGTCTGCCCCACAATTTCGTCCATGTGCAACATACTGGGGTTGATATGGAATGTTACGTGTGGCTACAGTATCCCCTGGACTGACTGTCATTCTTCCTCTTGCACCCTTCCTTCTGTCTGCGGTGTTGATGGCTCTATGCCCCTGCTGCTGCTTGCTATTTGTACTTCCCCAAATTTCTTGAGGAATTGCCCCAATTTTTCCAACTCCTTTTGCAGTTTGTCCCTGTGGTGTCCTGCATGGTCGAAGTCCTCGGCTAAACAATCCTGGACCATTCTGGCGATCATTTCCCCATCGTCCTCTGTGATCGTATATTTTGGTGGTTCTCGTTGTACCTTTGATTTCTTGTGCGCGCCTCTTGTCTACGTCACTGGTCTCTTATTTCCCCTTGGTTCCTGTGTGTTAGGTTTTGGGGCGGTCTTTTGCGCTCCCTCAGCATGTTTCTATTTTTCCATGGTCGGTTTTGTATTCTCCTTCTTCGCCTTCTAGGTCCCTGTCTTCTTTAGCCCTTTGTCTTTCTGTGTTGTCTTGCCTTGGCCCATTCTTGGTCTCTTGGGCACTTGGATTTCTGGAGGCTGTGTTGCTCCCTCCTCTGCCTCTTCCTTTATTGTTCTTTCTGGCAATTCTCAGTTAATGGTTGGGATCCTCCATTCGTCGGGCCATTCGCTAATGAACATATCGATATCACCCTCTGTGATGCAGTAGCGCATCTATAACCACTATTTAGCTGGATCTTGCCTTGCCTGTATCCACATTATTTTTCATGTCGCCTGGAAGTTGGTGATGTTCGCATATCGCGCGACAACCTCTAGTGTTATTCTCCACATTTGGTTGATGGCTTCCTTCATGTCGCATAGGTATGTGTCAAATATGATCTCGTTCTCCCTCTTATGCCTGGCGTTCAACCCTGCTTTCAGCAATAGATACCTCGTTCCTGCAGGTTTTGGTCTGGTACAAAAAACTACATACCATGGTTCTTGCCATCGCATGAAGGCTATTAAGGTAATCAGCCATGAGTAGTGGAACTCTATGCCTAGATCATGCACATCCTTCCAGTCCTCTAGGAACAAGTTCAATAAGTATGGCTCCCAGCTCATCGAGGTGCCTTATTCGCACTGGGCTACAACTGCAACAACTCCAGCTGGGACTTCCTCCCTGCGACATTTCCTTAGCAGGTTGCAGGCTAAGATTTTCGCGCCCAATTGCGTGGTTGTGTTGTTGATCTGCTTGATAATTATCCCTCTTGTTCCCCTGGAGGTGCCATGCTTCTTCATCTCATCTGCTAGCACTTTCTCCTTAGTTTTGACATCCAGAAACAACGCGGGATACATAGCCCGAATTGGTAACCCTTTTATTTGTGCAATAAGCTCAACAGTTATGGGGATGAGCTTGTCCAGCCATATGTCCCCTCCATGTGTGACTGCTAATAGCTTCTTGACGCATGCTACTTCATTCCGGCCTCTGCCAAAATGTGGTAGGTCCAACAGACCTAAAATTCTTGTTTTCTCCAGCCCAGTTGCCCATTGATACTGCTGATCAATCGGTTCTTTGAATGGATTTGTGCATGTAGTCTGTAAAAAGACCCTCTTTGCAAGTTCTAGGAACTTGGCTTCGTCTGCTACATCATGGTCTGAATATTTGAGCTTCTCGACATGACCCAGTATCTCTCGTCCTACCTATACTCCAGTTGGTATGCATGGTAAAACAATTTCTGTTGCAGATTTCTTGCAGGGTGAACTTGGTATCTGTATCTTGTCTTTCTACTGCGGTGGCTGGCTTGAAGTTCCAACAGCTTCTGGTTGTTCCTTCGTAATCCATTCCAACCAAGTTGAGACATCTTCAGCGGTCTCCCATGCTGGGTGTTCTGAGATGGTCGTTTGAGACTCATCTGGCTCCATTGCTATTGTCGGATTCGGTGTCGTGTCATTAACTTTTGGAGTTGCTTTTGTATTCTCTGGTTGCACCTCCTTTTGGGTTTTTGTTTTCTGGCTCTGAGGCTCCTGCGCCACTACTAGCGTATCGAATTTCATGGCCTCTACTTCGGGTTGTTTAATCTCTTCCAAAATCAGTGTAGGATTCACCGATATCATCTCCAGGGATGGAATTTCATCGATATCAATGACCTCCAGCGACTGTTGTTCACCTTCTTCCAACGGTCCTCACGACCAAGTTTGAACCTTTGTTGATCTATCACTCTGGCTTGCTTCTACTATCTTCGATGGTGCCATATCGGTGATTGTCAAACTTTTGTTGGGTTTGAATAGCTTATTTGATCTCTGTAGCCTCACTATGTGCGTTGTAGCTGCTATTTCTCTCTGTCTGTTCTCCTTTCACGAATAGACTAGTTGCTCATGTTCTTGTGTGTTCTATCGATTTCCCATGAAGCTTATCGAGGACGCTTCCTCCATTATGGGTTTAATGCACCATAACTGTGATTTCAATGCATCTCTGGTGGTTTCATACTTACCATTACTCTTTCTTTGTCGTCTCCAGTTGGCACGCTTAATGTGATGTCCCATCGGTCCTTGTCGTCCTTTAATTTCGTCTAGTGTTGTCCTGTCATCCTTCTTTTGTCAGCTTTCCTTTTCCTATTTGTTTCCCTTTGTATATAACCGTTGTCCTTGCTTTTGTCGAATTCGTGTTTCTAACTTCATGTGGCCTTTCTACCTCTGGCGCACTGCGCTCTCTTTAGTTTTGTTTCCTTTTTGTTCCTATGTTTTTTTTTTTTTTAACTATGTGGTGGGTGGTCGACTGTCCTTGTACATCTTCAGTCGGCTCGCATTGATCATCCCTTTGAGTTCTTTGCCTAATAAATCTATTAATTTTACAACTCCTCCATCTGTGACAGATTTTACTTCGTATGGTCCTAACCAATGCATTATGAGCTTTCCTGGGTGCTGAAACAATTTATTGTCATACACCGATACTAGATCTCCTTCCTTGAACATTTTCTTCTTGATGTGTCTATCATGCCAAGCTTTGTCTCTTGCTTTCTACACTTGTTGATATAATCTTGCCAAGATTCGGTGTTCCTCCATTGTCAATAACTGATCCAGTATCTCCTGTACTGCGCCTCGTTTTGTCATTTGTGTGATAGCTGCTACGCGCAAGTTGGGTAGTAAAAACTCTAATGGAACTACTAATTCTTGGCCATAAACCAATTTAAATAGTGTGTGCCCTGTCAACTTTTTGCATGTAGTCCTATATGCCCATAATATTGCTGGTACTTTTAGGTCTCAGTCGTCTCTGTTGACATTACAAATCTTTGTCAGTGCGTTCTCCAGAATTTTGTTGAAGGCTTCCACTGTGCCATTTGCCTTTGGATGATACGGTGTGCTCTTCTGGTGGTGCACTTCAAATTCTTCAGTCATCGCGTGGATGGTGTTGTTTATGAAGTGGGTGCCTTGGTCGCTCATTAAAACTCTTGGGCACCCAAATCAAGTGATTACTTGTTCAAAGAAAAAGTGCGTTGTTGTGTTTGCATTGCAATCTTTTACTGGTGCGACTTCTTCCCCTCTTGTTAAATATTTCGTCACAGTGATAATATACCTAGCCCCTGTTATTTTTGTCGGTGGGTTGATTGGTCCCACAAAGTCTATTTCCCACTTGTCAAATGCCTGTAATGTTACTTGTCGTCATAATGGAATCTCGTCCCATCTATTGGGTTTGCCTACCCTTTGACAGACATCGCATCTTTGACAATACTCCCTCGAGTCTCTGTGAATCGTTGGCCACCATAGTCTTGCGTGCAATACCTTCTGCGCGGTAGCTTTACCTAGATAATTCCCTCCTATTATTCCCTCATGGGATTCTGTTAAGACTCGTGGTATTTCGTTCTCTAACACGTATCTTTGCAAGATGTTATCTGCGCCCATTTTATATAAATGTCCTGCAATCAGTTGATAGTCGGTAGCGCGAACTACTAGGTTTTTCTTTTGCGCGGTGCTATATTCTTACGGTGCAGTACCTGTACTCAAGTACTGAATGAGATCTGTGAAGTATTCATTAGCAATCTGTACTGAGAATAATTGTGCATATGGAAAGTTGTCTTCTAAATTTGTAGATTCTTCTCCATTTGTGACCCTCGATAGGTGGTCAGGTCCTGCATTCAATTTCCCTGGTTTAACTATTACTTCAAAGTCGAATTCTTGGAATAGTAGTAACCATTGACAGATTCTCCCCCCCAACACCGGCTTGTTGACTAGGTATTTCAGGGATGAGTGATCTGTGAACATTTTAAAGTGCTTCCCCAATAAGTAATGTCTGAATTTCTGCAGTGCATAGACCATGGCTAGGCCTTCTCTTTATGTTGTGTTATAGTTATGTTATGAGTCTGATAACTTTCTAGTTGCAAATTATATCAGGTCATCCAAGTCTCTCGCTCCTGGCTACGCTAAGATAGCTCCAAGTGCTATGGTTAATGCATCTACATGCACATGGAATGTCTTTTCCCAGTCTGGAAATACCAATATCGACGTGGTAACCATCTTTTCCTTTAAGGTATCTAGGCCGTGTTGACACTCGCCATTCCACTGAAACTTTGTATCCTTCCTTAACATCTTTTCCATCAGTGTTGTGACCTGCGCATATCCTTTGATGAATTTCCTGTAGTATCCAGTGTGTCCTAATGTAGCTCTTAGCTGATGGATTGTTTTCGGTGCTGGTAAATTAACAATGACTGCGATCTTTGTCGGATCTACTAATAAACCTTGTTTTCATACTATGTGGTCCAATAGTATGCCAAACAGTGTTCCAAATATGCATTTATTGATGTTCAGTGATATCTGGCACTGTCTACATCTTTCTAACATCATTCGTAAAACTTCCACATGGTTTTTCAACAAGCTATAGACTGTCCAATCATACAGGTATACTTCAAGAAACTGATGGATGAAATCCTTAAATGTTGCGATGACCACTCTGGAGAATATTGTTGGTGAGTTCTTCGGCCCAAACGACATGACTGTGTATTGATAAGATCCACATTATGTCGCAAACATGGTCTTTTATATGTCCTCATGTGTTATCTTAATCTGATGGTAGCCCGAGAATCCATCAGTGAATGAGTAAGCTTCATGCCCTCCTACATTCTCTAACACTTCATCTGTGAATGGTGTAGGGAATGGGTCGTGTAGGCATGCATCGTTCAACTTCCTTAAGTTGACGCATATCATGATCCCTCCTTGTTTCTTGTTCTATACTACCATTGGACTTATCCATGCTGACTCCTCAACTAGTTCTATGATGTTGACTTCAAGCATCGTGTCGATCTCAGCTTTGACTTTCTGTTTATATATGGGGTTCAGACTATATGGTCATTGTCTAATAGGTCTCACTTTAGGTCTCAGTGGTATCTTCATTTCGCCTAACTCTTCGGCTATCCCCTTCATCTCTGTAAATGTTGTAGGAAACAAGTCGATGTATTCGCGCAACAACTCTATGATGCTTTCTATTGTTTGTTCATCCCAGTAGTCTCCAATGCTAGCCATTTTGGGATGCTCAGTTGTCCCGATGTTAAATTTCTTTACCTTTATTGGCATGGAAATGACTTCTGATTCTATGGGTGGTCCTTCCACATCTCTTTCGCCTTCTACTTCTTTGAGTTGAATATCGCACAGATCATCTTCATTAGGTGCTTCTTCTTGTACGTGGTAACAAGACAACAATTCCTTGACTGTTTGTTTATTCTATTGTTGTTATTATGTGATAAGTTATATTTCTGGCTCTTTGATGAATATGAATCCTCTGATCCATTTAAGGGTTGCATCTATGTTGGGGTTCTCATGCTCGAATGAGAAAGTGACTGTGAAATTATGTCGCAATGTCATCCATGTCATAGTTCCTTTGCACAATTCCTGGTCGGTATACCAATTCGTTGGTATGCCCTCTTGAGTATGTATGAAGTGATGAGGCCATTCCTCTGGTGGTGTCATTTTTCACAGCATTCTACACGCCTCCAAGTGTTCTGCTGGTGCTCTGTGTCCTTCATATTTTTGTTGTTTGTTGTTTTTTTATTTTGTGTCGAAGCTTATACGTAATAACTGCTTACCTTGGTACCAGTATGTGATTGTCTCTTTGTGTGCGCCCCACCATCTTGTCGGTGTGGCCTTTAGAGCCAAGTCAAGTGCTAATAGTCTCTGGTTCTCTAACACTACGTCTTCGTACTGTGTCAGGAATGTTTCCAAATCATTTATTCTGTGGAAACTGGGTGGTTCCTTGATTTATGTGCCTATCCATCTTACTACGCGGTCTATTCTCGCACGTCTTCTTGTGGAGACTTCATGTAGCCTTTGTTTCTAGTTCTCTAAACTGGTGTCTGAGTATTTTGCACATGAAGTAATGCTCTGCCAACTAAGTACCATGTTTGTAGTTGGGTTTGCATAATCCTCATCACGCGCAGTTGTTCTGTACAACTGACCGATTTCCTCTAAGTCTAGGCAAGTAGATTCTACAAACCTCTCCCCTTCTGATGGGTCTAATGGCACGATGATCCTGTATTCTCCAAACTCAAATGTCATTTTCCTAGTCTTCAAATTGATTATGGCCTGGTTGTCAAACACCCAATCCAAACCAAGTAATGTTGGGTAAGGTGTTGTACCATCTACTATTTCAATGACTTCAAAATATTCTTTAGTGCGCACTCCATCAAGATCTACTATCACTCCTTTCAGTCTACCTATTGGTAGGACTCTATGATGGTTTGTTAATTTCAATTGAACAGGTGAGTAGCCTAATGTTGGCTCTCCCATGCATTGCCATGTCTTCTTTGGTAATACATTCACTTCGAATCCTAGATCCAGTATAATGTCTCCCATATTGAAATCCTCAATGTTAGCATTCAGTCTAAATTCCCTACGTGTTCTTCTTTTTGTATGTAGGTGATTAATTGTTTTAGGTTCTAGCTTCTCTTTTGTCTCGTTGCTACACTTTTCTAGGATGTTTTGCAATATTTTCACATATGATGGATCACTTAATAATTTTACACATGATTGTAAAAAGCCTTTGATTGTACTTACTTGTCACGTGGGCTACATTTCATTGGTATGATCCAATGATGGAGGCATATCGTATTTTGGTGCTTCCTTGTTGTGCTGCACAGTTGAAGTTGACGTTGTGCCCTCCTTCTGAAATTCTTGTCTGGCCTCTTTAAATATCTCCTTTTCCTTTTGCACGTCGAATTGCTTCCTACGTTCAGTGTTCTTCTTTACCCATTGGTTCTGCGTTGGTTCTTGTCGAACCACATCAGTGCCTATTTTAGCTCCTCTGCAGGTAACTATGTTGATGTTTCGTCCTTCATCCCTTACTTTGGCTGAAATCCACTGAACATTATGGTTGTTCTGGTTCATCTTTTCTTGAATCTTCACTAGTAGTGTCAGACATTCCTCTGCATCATGGTCTGATGCACGACAATACATACACGTTGCTGGTGGAAGTGGACATTCTCTTGCATAATGTCCCGGTTGCTGACAATTGTGACATGTGACTGGTCCTCTACCTCGTCTAAAACCTCCTCTGGCTCATCCTCCTCCTCCATAGCCTGCTCGATCACCTCTCGGCGCATTATACTAAGGCACCTAATTATACTGCGTGGTATTGTACTGAGGCTATGTTGGGTTGTATTGCGGCTATGCATTATTGTATGGTTGTTGTGTAGTATTATACTGTTGTTGTGTAGTGTTGTGTGGAGTTGGGACTTGATTGAACTATGGCATTGCTTGCCTAGTCATCATTTTGGCATGTACCCTATATGCATCTGATGTCCTTTCTCGCATCAGCTCCATAGTTCTACAATATTTATCGTCATGGCCCACTAACTTGAAAAAGGTGCAATATGAGCTCTTTGGGATGGTCTGGTATTTTAGCATCATTGTGTAGTGATAAGGGTCATGACCCAATTTCTTATAGATTTCGCACCATAATCCTCCCATTGGTAATGGATTCGTCATTCCTGCTTCCATATGTTGCGCGAACGTTGGACATTCATTCTTATGGTGTCCTTCTGTCCTACACGTGGTACACCAAACGACTTCTCGTTTTTCCTTGTTCTTATTCTGGTTCAACTGAAACGTGAGATTCTTCAAATCCTCCTTCAGTTCTTCGATAGCTGGGTCTGTATGTTGGTACTGGTTTTCTTCCAGTTGCAAGGTTGCCTGCAGAGCCTCTGCCTGTGTTTGAAATTTATGTTGTCGTAAAGGGTATTTTAAGTGTGGGAGTAGTGAATTGACAAACAAGTGTCAATGTTTCATATCGGTCATGAGATATTTTAACTTTCCCTTCAATCGTTTGAATCTCTAGTCAATCTCCCATACAAACTCTCTTGGTTTCTGTCTTATTTCGATCATCTTGTTCATGTACTGATCCTCTGAGATCGGCTTCTGGAACTCATTAATCAATAACTTCTTAATGTCTCCCAGTGTCCTTGTCGTCCAAGGGGCATTGTTTGCATCTAGACTCATGTACCAATCTAGTGTGTGGTCTCTTAGCGTAATAGCTAGTTGCGCGAGTTTGGTATCTTCATTAGTGATCTATTTTTCTTCCCAGATATTTTCACAAATGAACAAATGCTTCTCAGGGTCTTCTGCTACTTCTCCTTGAAATTCTAGTAATCTGATGGTGGGATTGTGTCCTACCATTCTGAATACTGAACTACTACCACCTCCACGTGGTGTAGATACTTGACTAGTGTTGCTTGAACTGGCTCCTGCAGTTGTTGTTCCTTGTGTAGATGTACTTCATGCTGTCGGACTTCCTTCGAACTGCAGTTGTCTAAACGATAGTTTTCTCTTTGGTGTATTAGATGCACATGGGTTTATGGGTTCCACACTGACATTAATATGGATAGGATGGTTACCTTCTCCTCCCGCTCTTTGACCTATCATCTTCCTCTCACATGTTGCGCGCAGGATTTCCTCAATCTACTCCACAGCCCGGAGATCCTCTACCTCTTCCTCATCACTCACCAAGCCTTCCCTCACGGTTATATCTCTCTTCTTGGTATTCAACTTGTATTGGTAGGGTGCTCTGCTATACGTCTTTCCAGTTGTCTCCAAGATCCACCAGATCTAGTCATCATCCATCATGATTGGGTCCAAGGGTTCCTCCTTCTTTCATGTATCCTTGCCTCCTTCCATTTCTCCTCTCTCTGTCAGTGCTTCCCCCCTTCCCCCATGCACGCAGGGAAGTTTAGTTGTCTAATTCCATTGTCATTACACCCTTGTTATATAGCAGTATCTTAATATAAGTATACAGTGATTGAATGTACCTTCCTCGAGGTCCACGTAGAAATTCTTGCTCCACTGCGCTGTATGACTTTGTTGTTTCAACTGCAAACTCTGTTATAAACCTTGCCACAATATTGACAAGCCAAAAGTCTATTGCGCAGGTGAATTTGTTGTTCACCTACTATAACTGCTCAATCTGTACTGGGGTCCAATCTAACTGTCAAATTCGGTTCGTCGCGTGGTTATTATTCAACCTTAGTATTCACTACTGCAATAGATGCGGAAAATCATAGAAAAAGACTTCATGCAAATCAGTAAATATGTATTTGTCCAGACATTTGCGTGGTGTTATTCTAGGGTTTCTATTGTCTTTTTGTTCAAACTCTGCCTCTTTGGTTCTCAACCAAGTTTTGATTTCTTCTTTTTTGGGGTTCCACGGTCTCACCATCCCCTTCCAATGGCTCATTTCTCTCTTCTTTTCTTTGCTCGTTTCCTGCTCCACCTATCTCATCTACTCACTCTTCCTTTGTTCCTTCTAACGGAAATGAAACCATTTGTTGGGTTTCTATTCTTCCTTTTCTACCATCCAAGTTATTGACCTAGGGTTCATATCTTTCGGGTTTCCAGCAAAGCCTCTAAAATGATCGGCCCTCCTGGTAGACCAGAAGGCAACGCAGCACACAGAATGGACCACGTAGTCTCACCCGAGATAGCTTTAATGGGTGGTTGTAAGACTCATGCGTTTACAACCTAGGATTGAGCGTGATATATGGGATCTGTATTCTGAACCATTTATTATAACTTGTGATTGCAACCTATTGTTATTCACAAATATGCAGTACCCTTCATAGCTTATCCCCTCAATATCGCAACAACATTTAAACAAACAATGTAATAACTCATTCATTCATTAAGCACAACAAATAACTACTAAAAATATGATAAAGATATGCATGCATTCATCACATTACATAGATGTTATTGTGGTTCACCCCCTCCTAGGCTACATCCACAAAGATTTGGCTCATGGCTCTTTTATTATGGTAGTTCTGTGTATCCGACGTCATGCGCTTACAATTCCCCTCATATGGGTAAGATCTATATGAGGCAAACTAGATTGTACTAGGATCCTCAACCTGTGATCTAATCCTCAAGATCTACCTTCCCTCATCTCCTCTAGATCAACCACTTACAAAATAGTACATAACAACATTACAATTTGCATCGACTCGTACATATCTATGATGTAACAATAATTTGAACAATGCAAAAAGCCAACCTATTATACCTACGTATCGGAACCCTCTGTAATACCTCAATATAGATATTTATACATCTTTGGCTCTTCAACCATTGCAATACATTACCAAAACCCTAACCCTATCGATGTTAGGTCTTCCTCTCATGTGCACATTTTGCTCCTCCTTCCAGTTGTTGCTCTCCTTGTGCATGCTTTCTTGCATGTGCGCGTGCTGTGTTTCCTTCTAGTTGTTACTTCCATTTATGCACACTTTCTTTCCTCACAATCATCCTTCTTTCCACTTCGGCCTGCTGCCAACACCTATCATAACCCAGTTATCAACCAATAGTGAGGACATATGTCACTGGCTAAGATCTACGAATGTGGGTTTCCTCACCATTATAATTCAAGGAAAACCACATCACCTAAAATAACCTATTGGTGGTCCGTAAGGGGGTAGACTTTTTCTCCTGCCATATGCCTTTAAGTTTTGGGTTGTTAATCATAAATAAATTTAAATTTGATATACTTATTTTAAGGTAAATAAAGGTGACAAAAATGTACTAACATAGATGCACCTTAACCATGGATCTATTAAATTCTAGCATAGATTCATCTTGACTATGGATATATCATGCGCTTAGAGGGATTGAATCCCTTGAGGTGCAATTTTTTTTAAGAGTGCAAAACTTGAGAAAAGAGTTGCACCTCAAGGGATTCGATCCATCTCAATGCATGATAGATCCAAAATTTAATATGGATCTACATTGGTTCCAGTCATTGGAGGTGGAGTCAAAACTTTAGATCATCATCAATATGTATATGTATGTTTTAGATGAATTTGATGCTTTGAAATTTACTAAGTATCATTTTTAATTTAGAGAGTACTATATTCAAAAGTTACATAAGGATTAAGGTGATGAGTTTTAAAATAACAATGTTCAATGATAAAGAAGGTGAATAGTAAGAAAGTAATGATATCCATATGATAAATAATAGATAGATTACATTGTGACTAATCTTAATATGTCTTCTTAGACCTCTATTTTACCCACGCCTACTAGCTTTCTCATAGTTTCGCATCGATCAAATGAGAAAGGAAGTTGATTTGGAAGACAATTCGAACTTTTGAATCAAGATATATAATTTTGTTGTGAAGGTCATACTCTATCTCTCTTGCTTTCCAATATTAATAGTTTCTTTCTTCAAACTTTTGACTCAAGATATATAATATTGTTGTGAAGGGCATACTCTATCTCTCTTGTTTTCCAATATTAATAGTTTATTTCTCCAACCTCATATGTTCATCATAATTCTATTTACATTTTATTGAATGTTATATATATATATATATATATATATATATATATATATAATGGTTTTAATGTGCAAATATTAATAGATGGATCACACCCAAAGAAACTAAGTAGTGAACTTCAACTTATAATATGTATTTTGAAATTGATTTTCATTGTGCTTGTGTTAAAGTCATTTGACTTGATAATTTGCACTATCATGGTGTTGAAATCAACATACCAGATCAAATTTTTTGGCATCATTTCTTCAATTATTGCACTAAATCATTTTTCATTGTATTATCACTGAAATTAACATGTTGTATTGTTTTGTGTTATATCATTGTTAAAATCAATACAAATATTTGATTATTCTATATAATTTTTCATTGTATCATCACTAAAATAAATGCATTGTATTGTTTTGCATTATGTCATTATTGAAATCAATGCAACTAATTGCTCTAAATCATTTTTTATTATATCATCACTGAAATCAATATACCATATTTTTTGTGTTATATCATTGCTAAAATCAATGCAAGTTACTTAATGATTGGTATTTCATTCTTTGTTAGTTTCCATGGTTGGAACATATCAATAGTGTAAACCTCTACCTCCTAAATTTTGAAACTTTCTTCATTTTGATAACCTATTCAAACATAATTGTATATCTAAAGAGACATTTCATCATATTCATATTGAACTACTATCTCAATAATATATTTTTTCCCAATATACTTCTTGTTATTTTACATTTGAAACAATTTTTAAAAAATGATATGATATAATAGTGTGGTGATGAAAAATGATGAAATTGTCTAGTTTAAAAAATATGTTTAAATGAATAAAAAATAATAATTATGGAAATGAAGAATATTAATAATTATGGATGAATGAAGAGATGTCAAAAAACCTGATTAATTATTTCATATTTGTTAGGAAAATAGACTTCCACGCTAAACCTTATAGAAGATAGGAAGACATATTTAAGCTAGAAAATAAATGACAAAGCAAACACACAATACACAGAGATTTTACCTTGGAAACCCAAATGGGAAAACCAAAATTCCTTGAGTGTCTTGCTCTCTTTTTATATTATCCATTCAGAATAAAAGGTTACATATCTAACGTTGGTATACACCTAAGACACAATCGACATCTGACTGTCATGCTTACACAAGAACAACCATGCAACCAATTCATCTTATATCTACATGACCAACAACCTTCTGCTAAACATAAGCATGAATATCAGCTACAACATTCAACAACATATAACATAATCTATTTGCAACATGCCTTATTTATAGTCTTTGCAATAGGAAAAAATATAAAGAAAGGTGCCCAAAAATGGTTACAGATCCACATAAATCATTGGTTGCAAATCTCATAAATCTCGGGATTATATTAAAGTCGACTAACAGTCATATTACCAATCGACCTCCATTTGGACTTCAATCGATTTCCACACAACCTCCTTATGACCTCTTATCGGTTGACATATTTGACTTCAACTTTTTCCGATCAATCACTTCGACTTCAACTTTTCCCAGTCGATCACTTAAACTTCGATTTTCACTCCTAGTCGATCCACCTCGACTAGACTTTCACTACAAAGAATATAAAAACCCAACATTCTCCCACTTGTTTTCTTCTTTGTTGAAACAAGAGAACCTAAACTTTTGTTCACAGACCCAGGGTAGCAATGCCCATTCCCTCTCTACACCAAGAGAACTTCACAACACTCATAGACTGTATCAAAGAGTATACAGTGTTTTTCAAAGTGACTACTTTCTCCAGCAACGGCTTGTTTCTTTTCACCATGTCTCTAACGAAATGATATTATACATCAATATGCTTAGTCTTGGAATGATAAGTTAGGTTTTTCTGGGAATATTGTGCTTTGACTGTCACAATTTATCTTCATAGCTCTCTTCTCAAACCCAATCCTTGAACACATCCTTTGCATCCATACTACTTCTTTGCTTCCATGAGTGGTTTCCATGTATTCAACTTCTATTGTTGACAAGGCTATGATCACATGTCGCTTACTCATCCAGTTGATTTCTCCACCAAACATCTTGAACACATATCCATTGGTCAACCTTCATCGATCCATATCTCCAACCCAATCACCATCGACAAAGCCATGTACATCTACTTCGTTTTCCACTCCAACTTCCCCTTGGTAGAAAATAGCATAATCTTTTGTGCCACACAAATACCTTAATACTCTCTTAACAACTTTCCGATGATCTTTTCTAGGTGTCGACATGTATCTTCTCAACACTCCCACTACATTGACAATGTCTGGTTGAGTGCAGACCATCACATACATTAGATTACCAATGGAACTTGCATATGGAACACGTTCCATGTTCTTTATTTCTTCCTGTGTCTTTGGACATTGTTCAGTTGTTAACCTTGCTCCCACAGGAATTGGCAGCTTTACAGGTTTGCAATCCTCAATGTTGAAATGCTTCAAGATTGTTTCAATGTATTTTTTTTAATTCAACCAGGGCTTTCTAGTTTCCCGGTCTCTCTTGATCTCCATTCTTAGAATGAAAATCGATGCACTGAGATCCTTCATGTCGAACTTGGAGGATAGTTGCTTCTTCACCTCCTTTATTATGTCCATGTTGTTTATTATCAGTAACATGTCGTTGACATATAATGTTGCATATATGAAACATCCAACTTATTCTTTGGAATATATGCAGTGATCTGCATTGCTTCTCACAAATCCAAAACTAAGGATGTATGTGTCGAACTTTTGATACCACATCCTTGGTTATTTCTTTATATCGTAAAAGAATCTTTTCAATTTTCACAATGGCTCTTTCTTTCCCTTTACTACAAAACCTTTAGGTTGTTTCATGTAGATTTCTTCTTCCAGGTCCCCATGCAGGAACATTGTTTTCACATCTATTTTATTTATTTCAAGATTAAATGTTGGATCCAAATACATTAGTAGTCTAATGGAAGTGTTTGCAACATGGGAAAAATCTCACCAAAGTCAACTCCTTCGACTTGGGAATATCCTTTCGCTACCAGTCGAGCTTTGAATTTCTCGACTCGACCTATTGCGTTCATCTTATTCTTGAATACCGACTTGATACTGACAAGATTTCTTCTACTAGTTAAGTCGACCAAATCCCACGTCCCATTCTTGTTGATGTTTGGGCAACATCGGAAAGACATTCTACTAGATTGATAATTAATAATATGATTATTAATTATCAAGCAATATTATTAATGTAATAATATATTTATAATATAAAGTATAAATATATATAATAAAGTATAAAGTATAAATATAAAATATATTTATATTATATATATATATAATATAATATAAAGTATAAATATATTTATTACCCAAGGGATGCATCTCTTCATGGATGGTCACCATGGTCACCATATGTTCTTTACATATAGAACACTCATCATTGTAATAAGACATTCATTCACATACAATATAATCTCTTATGAAAAATTCAACATGGTATCAGAGCGGGACTGGGCTTGACTCCCTCACAAGACGGCCCAGGAAAATGAGAGTAGAGTAAATTCTTGGGAGTGTTAAATTTATGGGGTTGTTTCAATCTCTATGTACAATATATTTACTTTTTACTCCTACCTAAATTATAGAAAGAATTCCATAAATTATGGTCGGTAGTAATTTCTAGTAAAAATGTTTAATTACCTAAATATGAGGAATGTACTCCATATTTACTTCTACCTATATTTATGAAAATAATCTCATGAATTATGGAGGAACAATTTAAATTCAAATACTATGTGGATGGATTATAACCAAATTAATCTTTGGGTAGTTACGGGAGGTATTCTCCAACTATTTATAAGAAAGAAAATTTAATTTAATTTTCAAAGAGATGTGTCTTTTTTGGATCAATTTAATATTACTATAAAAAGACACAACAATAGACACACATATTTTTCTCTCTCATGCGTGGGAAGTGATCTAAGGAAGAGGTCGAAGTTTCTAAGTAGTTGAAATTTTTTGAGTGTAATTACTTAGTGATATTCTAGAGTTTACTAAATTAATATCATTGGAAGTAATTACCACTTGCGGAAAATTGTTCTCGTCTAATTTAACACTGAGAAAATCAACATGGTTATCCATACAACATTGAGTATATGATGAATGTGTTTTAGTAGAAGACATATTATTTCTAGGGTCATTGTATATAGTTGTGCACAAGATAAATTGATCTCCTCTAGAAGATGTTTTTTTTTTTTTCGTTCGTGTTTCTTGTTCCAAGCACGTCACAGGTAATATCTCTGAGAAGGAGCCATAATGATAGTCATGAGAAACAACATGAAGCAATACTATCTAGACATAGATTTGTGCACATACATGTAATGAAGAAAAAGAGGAGGTCAACACATGAAGAGGGAGTGTTGAGATTTTATGTAATTTCAGAAGTTATCTTAAGTGTTAATGTTTCAACATAAAGATGACATTCTCTCGGGATTGGTCATGGTAATTTGACTAATGGATAATGACGCTGGCATAGTCTTGTAAGGACATAAGACTCAAAGTGTGTAGCTTTCAACATCCGGAAGGACTGAAATTATTCATGTGGTACAGATGGAAACCTGATTAGGAGGAATGGTTCTTGTAGTCAAACAACACTCTGTTGAGTACGTAAAAACTATGGGACACTCAATGTGAAGATTGAAGAAGGATTTATATGGATTAAAGTAGGCACCTAGAGCATGGTATGGCAGTATTGACATTTTATGACGAGCTTAGGATTTACAAACAACAGTAAATATCCTAACCTTTACTTTAAGGTTGTGTATGATGGTCCGGTAATACTGTTGTTGTATATGGATGACCTATTTCTAAACACGCGTGGAAAATCTCATCTCAGAGTGTAAGAGAAAAACTGGTTGTTGAGTTCTAGATGAAATATCTCGGGATGATGCATTAATTTTTGGGTCCTAAGGTATGGAAGTTATCTAGGTAGATATTGATGGCCACCCACCTCTTCCAACTGGCTCAAAACAATTTTCTAACAATTTTGGCAATTTACTATTTTTAGCAGTTTTAACTTCCGGGGCCATTTTGAGGGCCTAAATGAAGGTTTTTAGGGATCGAGATTCTCGATGATATATTAAGGAATGATTTATCCACCAAAATTAATCTCCTTGACGGTACCTTTCCAATGGGCTATCATACGC
>CBVK0103027597.1:0-19478 GCA_900067695.1 Picea abies | reverse complement strand
GTTAGGTTTTTGGATGTATAGGGTTTTTGGCATTCCTATTTATTGTAAAAATGCCTTCAGAGCCTCATTTTAATCATCTTCTTGTGAATGAGCACAGTCGTCACATCTCTTCTCAGACATAACTGCCACCATTCTAGCAAGCTTGTTTCTGTTGCATTTTACAATTTTAGCTTATTTCCTTATTGAATAGAAAACCAGTTTTACTGTATCTCTGTTATTTTGTGTTAGGCACCTATTAATAATCTGTAGTCATTTCATTCTGCTCATAAAATCCAGATCAGGCAGAGACAGGATGAGATCTTTCTGACTCAAGGGAAGCATATAGTAGAAATCCTGAAGAGGTTTGGGATGTTGGATTGTAAGGCAATGGCTACACCTATGGTATCAAATCTAAATTTGTTGCAAGATACAACTTTAGAGACTATATATGTTACTTTATACAGGAATATAGTGGGTTCATTGATGAAATTGACAAACACAAGAACAAATATATGTTTTGTTGTGAACACCCTGAGTCAATATATGGAGCAGCACAGGTAGGTTCATTTGGTTGCAGCAAAACATGTGATGAGGTACCTTAAGGCTACATTGGATTATGGTCTCAAGTATGGAACATACCATGAGTTCAGGTTATATGGGTATTCGGATTCGGATTGGGCTGAAAATATTATTGATCAGAAGAGTACTTCGACATATTGCTTCTGTCTAGGCTCCAGTATGGTTTCATGGAGCAGTAGGAAGCAGTTGTGTGTAGAAATTAGTACGACTGAGGCAGAGTATGTGGAAGCAAGGCACGAAGTAGTGTAGCTTTGGTAATTGATGACTATTGGAATAAATTTGACTTGTAGGTAAGACCTACAATAAGAATATGACGAGACTTGTTATGGAGGAAAATTGATGAAGTCAACAGGTTGAATATCCAGTTGATATTCAGTGCTCGAGAGGGAGATAGACAATCAATTCCAGAGGGAGATGGGTACTATAGTAAGGAGCAGTGAGGCTCCAGTTTCGTGACTACAGAGGATCAAGTTGCAGACATGTTTACCAAGCCGCTATCGAGGATGAAGTTTGAGTACTTCAAGGGACCACACCAGGAGTGCACATGATTAGGTATTGATGCATCATAGGGAGTGGATGTCTTGTGGACATATTGTATTTATTGAGAGCTACCCTGATCTAGGTGGATATCAGTGGCCACCCACCTTTTCCAAATGGCTCAAAACAATTTTCTGGCAATTTTGGTAATTTACTATTTTTAGCAGGTTTTAACTTCCAGGGCCATTTTGAGGCCCTAAACAATGTTTTTTTGGGGAAAACATGTTTAAAATATGGAAGTTCCTTCGATATTTCACCTAAAATGAATCTCCTCGACAATGCCTTTCCAATGGGCTATCATACGCCTAAAATGGAGATCGTATGCAAAAGTTATGACCCTAGGAAGTTGATGTACTAACTTACCCAAACGAGGCCCACATGACTTTTTGGCACTTCATATCCTAGGGTTAGGTTTTTGGATGTCTAGGACTTTTTTCATACCTTCTTATTATAAAAATTCCTTCAGAGCCTCATTGTAATCATCTTCTTGCGAATGCGAGTAGCCGTCACATCTCTTCTCAAAGATAAGCTGCCACCATTCTAGCGAGTTTTTCACTCTGTATTTTTACAGTCTCTGTACATTTATTTCATTAATAGAAATCGTGTATTACTATATATCTGTGTTTATGGTTGCATCTCTAATACATTTCTATTATATTATTGAATATCTATGATATCTCTGTGCATTTCTTTATTATATCTCTGCTCTCATTTCGTGCCAAAAATAATCTGGATTAGTGGTATCAGAGCAAGCTACTATTGATCGTTTTTTCAGTGCATGTCCCCGACGAGGTCCGAGTATAGCAAGTTGGGTCTCGAGCTTGTCTCTCTTGAAGACAATCGCTCTCGCATGCCCAAGAAACCCTCCATGGTGGAAGAAAAGAAAAATTACGGAGCAGGCGATCCTATCAGTTTGTTGCTTGAGCAAGCTCTCACGTGATAGAGGGACGAAATGATGGAGACTTTTTCCCACATCCTTCAATGCCTTCCGATAGAATTAGGTGCATCTTCATCAAGTGACCACTTTGGAGGCACCTCTCCTTTTAAGGTACAAATCAATTTTGATATTCCTATATTTGAAGGTCAGTTAGATGTGGATGCCCTAGATAAATGGTTAAATCTGTTAGAAGGTTATTTCTTCATTCACAATTTTTCCGACAGAGAAAATATCATCTTCACGCTCCTTAAGGCTCTCCCCCATGTCAAACATTGGTGGGAAACTTACTAGGAGCAAAGTTACACAAAGGAGTCTGGAATATATGGGGTCGAGCCCACTTGGGATATTTTTGTGGATGCAGTAAAGAAACAGTATTACCGTATTGGTAACTATGAGGCCCAGTACATGAGATGGACCACACTGTGGCAAGAGAGGGGCCAAGTAGTTCTGGAGTTCACCAATACCTTCCATACCTTGCGCACTATGCTGGGTATCAAAGTCTCTGAATGACATTTGGTTTTGAAATACAGTGGGGCTCTACACAGATACATCCAAACTGAAATGGATTTTCTGGACATCTCATCACGCAGTGCTGCTTATCGATATGTTGTTAAAATCGAGCAGAAATTTAAGCACTAGAATAAATGGGAGTTCGGGTCTGCAAATCCACAATAACCAAAGTATGAAAAAGATGGCCCTAGAAAACAGTCTCCCGAAAACTAGTCCAAGCCACATGAAAACAAGGGTCATGGGAAGACAAAGAAGGACACCGGAAAATGGGGCGATTTCCACAAAATCCCCTAGCACAACATTGATGAATGTTGCTCAAAACAGTCATTGGTGGCTGAGATCAAAGACAAGGATTCAAACCTTGATTCTGAATCTGATTCTGAAAATAATGGTAAAAGACAGATCATCGATGCATACCCCATTGCTATTGTCACAGCCGCAACAATTCAACCAGAAGAACCAGCAGATCCTGAAGAGGGGGGGAACCTTTTTCATTCATAGATGTGGGTAAAGGGGACCCCACTGCATTTTATTGTTGATAGCGGAATCCAACAGAACCTCATCTCAGCAAAGGTCGTCAAACAGTTGGGATTGTCGACAACACCACACCCGCATCCATACAACATTGGGTGGCTTCACCAAGGACGAGATCTTCGTGTCAACCAACAGTGTTGATTTTCATACGACATCCAACCCTTAAAGGATGAGGTATTATGTGATGTTGCCCCACTGGATGTCTGTGATGTTCTCTTGGGACAACCATATATGTGGAGATGCCATGTTGTTTATGATTCTCAACCCCGCAGTTTCATTGTTTCTCTAGGGGGTCATCTCTACAGAATACCAGAGGTAGTTCCGACTACTGTTCCACCTAAAAAATGTCGAAAGGTAGTATCTGATACTCCAAAATTCAGCTTCTTCACAATATGTTCAAAAGGGGAACAAAAGGATACTGCAACCACTACAGCCTCGGCCCAAGCACCTTCTATCCAATAGAAGAAGGTCGAAAAGATTGCAACAAAGTGTAAAGATTCCTTCTTCACACAGGAATCTCTTGTAACCAGACTAGTCAAAAATATCCAACCCTTCCAGCCACATGTTCGTGACAACCTTCAACAAGCTAAGCAACACAACTTCTCCAGCAAGGCAAGCAACTCACCAAGATGCAGATTCAACAAACGCTTTTCCCACTCCCCTAGGCACTCAACACAATGGAGACCATTGCTTCCTAAGGATGGAGGATTGATCCAGGTGGATATCAGTGGCCACCCACCTTTTCCAAATGGCTCAAAACAATTTTCTAGCAATTTTGGTAATTTACTATTTTTAGCAGGTTTTAACTTCCGGGGCCACTTTGAGGCCCTAAACGATTTTTTTTGGGAAAAAAATGTTTTAAATAAAGAAATTCCTTTGATATTTTACCTAAAATGAATCTCCTCAACAATACCTTTCCAACAGTCTATCATACTCCTAAAACGGAGATTGTATGCAAAAGTTACGACCCCAAGAAGTTGATGTACTAACTTACCCAAATGGGGCCCACGTGACTTTTTGGCACTTCATCTCCTAGGGTTAGGTTTTTGGATGTCTAGGGATTTTGGAATCCATGCTTATTATAAAAAGGACTTCAGAGCCTCATTGTAATCATCTTCTTGTTAATGCGAGTAGCCATCACATCTCTTCTCAAAGATAAGCTGCCACCATTCTAGTTTTTACAGTCTTTGTACATTTATTTCATAAATAAAAATCGTGTATTACTGTATATCTGTGTTTATGGTTGCATCTCTTATACATTTACGTTATATTATTGAATATCTGTGATATTTCTGTGCATTTCTTTATTATATCCCCGCGCTCATTTCATGCCAAAAATAATCTGGATCATACCCACAGACCTTGGTTGCATGGGTTGAAGTCATGTTGCACTATGGATATCCAAGGGCTGGCACTAAGACAGGAGTGCTCATGATCAGGTATTGATGCATCGTAGGGAGTGGATTTCCTGGGGACATGTTGTAGCTATTGATAGCTACCCACAGACCTTGGTTGCATGGGGTGAAGTCATGTTACACTATGGATATTCGAGGATGTATAGATTCACATGTTCAATAGTCAATGGATGTGAGCTCGTGTGGTATTAGACTTGGATTCTATGTCTCATGGAAGTGACACTTGGTTGCTAGACACTTGGTATAGAAGGGAGCATTGAGGCTCCAATATGGTGCAGAAGGGAGCAGTGAGGCTCCAATATCTGGCTATCGATGAGAAGGTTGCAAATGTCTTGACAAAGTCATTGTCAAGGACAAAGTTCGAGTACTTCAGGGAAAATATCGACGTAGTCTTTCTTCAGAGGGAGTGACGGCTTCAAATGTTATCACAGGGTAGTGGATGTCATGATGACATGTTTTATCCATTAGAGAGCTACCCACCAACCCTAGATGCATGTTGAAGAGACGAGGTACAAATGTTATTGCAGGGTACTGGATGTCATGCATAAGATATCCAAGTTTTATGTGGGAAACCGTATAGTCTCATGATGACATGTTGTAGCTATTGGAGAGCTACCCACCAGACCTGGATGCATTGATTGTGAAGTCACAAGGGTGCACATGATGAAGTACATATTCATTGCGAGGTAATAGATGTTATGGTGACACGTTGAAGCTATTTGAGAGCTACCCACAGATAATATTCAATGATAATATTCAGAGGTAATCTTGGCATAATGTAGAATGTCTCCCTCACTGAGAGGGAGTGTTTATGTTTGGGTAGCATTGGAAAAACATTCTACTAGATTGATAATTAATCATATGATTATTAATTATTAAGAAATATTATTAATTATAATATTATTAATGTAATAATATATTTATAATATAAAGTATAAAGTATAAATATAAAATATATTTATATTATATGTATAATATAATATAAAGTATAAATATATTTATTACCCAAGGGATGCATCTCTTCATGGATGGTCACCATGTCCACCATATGTTCTTTATATATAGAACACTCATCACTGTAATAAGACATTCATCCACATACAATATCATCTCTTATGAAAAATTCAACAATTATGTGCAAAGATTCAATTTCTTCGACGATGGCATCCTTCCAGAGTCTACCCTCTATTGAGTCGACTCCCTCCCTCTCCTACTTGGGCTCCTCATTAGTGGAATTTAACACAAATTCATAATGGAAGTCGGGAGGACTATACCTTTCAACCAGTTTTCTTACTCAATCATACCTCCTTACAATTGGGGTCATTTGTTCCACCTCTTCATATGATTCAATTGACTTATTTGAATCACCTACTTTGTTCCTCAGTTCAAACCTCAATTTCTTTGAATTTTTCTTTCTTTGAACCACTTCAGACTCAGACTTCCCTCCTACTTATCACAAGACCACATCTCGATTGTACATTGTTCTCCTTAATGTAGGATCCCAAAGCTTATATCCTTTCATTCCATCTTTGTATCCAATGAAAATACACTTGACTATCTTATTGTCCAACTTGTTCCTCTTTTCCTTGAGAACATGCACAAATGCATCACAGCCAAATAATTTGAGATGTGAAAGGGAGCGCTTCTTTCCAAACCATACCTTATGTGGAGTCATGTTGACTAGTGCTGACAAAGGAGACATATTCACCAGATATTTTGCAATGTCGACTACTTTTGCCCATAATTCTTGTGCAATCCCAACACCACTGAGCATGCTCATTGCCTTGTTCATCAATGTTGTTTTCATTCTTTCAACAACTCCATTTTTTTGTGGGGTATATGGTGTAGTATTTTTGCATGCTATGCCACACTACTTGCATAACTTCTCAAAATAATTTCCATGGAATTCACCACCATTGTCATTTCTCAACACCTTGATCTTCTTATTTATTTGGTTTTCCACAAGAGATTTAAACTCTTTGAATTTATTGAAATCCTCTTACTCATTCCTCGGGAAATATATCCATGTCTTCTAGGAAATATTATCTATGAAGGAGACATAATACAGGGATCCACCAAGTGAAGGGACTGCTACAGGCTCAAATACATCACTACGAACCAATTCTAGAATCTCATTTTTCCTTGTCACTAGAGATGGGAACCTCACCCGATTTTTTTTTCCATATATTCAATATTCATAAAAATCAACTTCTAAATCACATTTAGGAAAACCTTTGACCATACCTTTGTTATGCATAGATCGAAGTCATGTTTCTCCAATGTGTCCCATCCTCTTATGCCATAACATGGTCGAGTTGACTTAATGAAGACGTATTGAGTCGGTTTGAATCGAATCAGCTTGAGATGAGTTGATCCAAGTCGACTTTAGGAACAATGATGTTGTTGCATCTAGTTGAGTCGGCATTCCCTAACTTCTTATATAGGGTTCCAATCTAAACTCATTTCATTAAGTCCATCGCACCTCTAACCATTTTGCATGTATCCTTCTAAAATAAAGTGTGCACTCTTGCATCACTCATCTTGTTGATAGATGTTATGTTTCTTTCCAAACCTGTAATATGTAGCACACTTGGAAGGGTTCTACTCCTCCCATTTTCCAGTATAAGTCGAAATATTCCCCTTGTAACAATTTTGGTTATCGAGTAGTTCCCCAAGAACACATATCCTCCTTCATATCTCTCATACTCATAGAACCATTCTCTGTGTGGTGTCATATGATAGTATGATCTTGATTCGATCAACCAAACAACTTGATCCAATTGTGTATTAGTTGACGCCAGATACACATTGCCTCCTTTATCTAGAGTAGTGTTTCTCTTAGTGAACTGCTTCTCATAGGATCCCATACTAACTTCTATCACCTTCAACCTACAATCATTTTTATAATGCCCAACATTACTGCATTTCCAACATCTTCTCATCGATTGAACCGAGGATTTGGATCTACTCTTCGACTTAGAATTTCTACTGAACAATTTTCCTTTATCTCTATCAATTTCTCAACCCCTCACCATTAAAGCATCTTTGGTCAATCCTTCCATGTTATTATGTCTCATTTTTTCTAACAGTATAGATGCAACCATGTCTTCTAGTGCTAATTGGGTTGAATTACTCCCTATAGGCATGACTAAGTTATCCCAGGAGTCTGGAAAATAACATAATAGGATAATGCATTTCTTCTCCTCAATGATTTTGATATCTATAGACGATAATTGACTTATTATAGTGTTGAATGCATTCAAATTCTTATTTATCGAACTACCATCACTCATCCTTAGAAGATACAACTTATTTCTAAGGAACAACTTATTTACCAGGGATTTCGACTGGTATGAGTTTCCCAACTTTATTAGGAAATAGAACACTGCCACACTAAACCTAACAGAAGAGAGGAATAAATATTTAGGTTATAAATCAAATGACAAAGCATATACAAAGTACATAGAGATTTTACCCTGGAAACCCAAATGGGAAAACTAGCATTCCTTGAGCATGTTATTGTCTTGTTGTCTTATACATTCAGAATAAAAGGTTACATGCCTAACATTGGTCCACACCTAAGACAAAAGCGACATCATACCTTCGTTCTTTATATGAGAACAACCCTGTAGCCAATTTGGCTTACATTTGCATGACCAACAACCTACTGCTAAATATTAGCATGAAGATTATTACAACACACCTTATTTATAGGATTTACAGTAGGAAAAACTATAAATAAAGGCACCCAAAAAAATGGTTATAGATCTACGCACATCATTGGCTACAAATCTTGTGAATCTCGAGATTCTATTACCATCAACTTCAAGTTGGATTACCAGTCGACCTACATTTGGTCTTCAGTCGGTTTCCACACGATCGACTATGGACCTCTTGACAACTAACCTTTTCAACTTGCTATAGATCACTACGTCTTCGAATTTCCTAGTCAAACACTTCGACCTTCGAATTTCATTGTCGATTGATCCAGCTCAAATTGACTTTCAGTGCAAATAATATAACAACCCAACATTTTCCCACTTGTTGTCTTCTTTGTTGTACCAAGAGTTTCCTGAAACTTTGTTCATACACCCAGGGCAACAATACCCATTACCTCTCTGAACCAAGAGAACTTCACAACACTCACAGACTTGGTCAAAGAGTCTGCTATGTTTTTCATCGTGTCTAGTTTCTCCAACAATACCTTGTTGTTTTCCATTGTGTCTCTAATGATATGTCATACATCAATATGCTTAGTCTTGGAATGATAAGTTGGGTTTAGAAATATTGGGCTTTGACTGTCGCAATTTATCTCCATAGCTTTATGCTCAAACCTGATCCTTGAACACAACAATTGTAGCCATACTATTTATTTGCTTCTATGGGTGTCTTCCATGTATTCAACTTCTTTTGTTGACAATGCTATGATTACATGTTGCTTACTCATCCACATGATTTCTCCAACGAACATATTCAACACATATCCAATGGTTGACCTTCGTTGATCTAGATCTCCAGCTCAGTCGACATCGACAAAGCCATGTACATTTAATTCATTGTTTCTCAATCTCTCTTGATCTTCATTCCGAGAATGAAGTTTTTTGCACTGAGATCCTTCATTTCAAACTTGGAGGATAACTTCTTATTCACCTCCTTTATTGCACCCATATTGTTTTTGATTAGTAACATGTCGTCGACATAGAATGCTACATAGATGAAACACACACCTTCTTCCTTGGAATATATGTAGTGATCATCTTTGCTTCTCACAAATATCAAACTAAGGATGTAGAACTCTTGATACCACATCCTTGGTGATTAGTTTAGACCATAAAGGGATCTCTTCAATTTTCACACTAGCTCTTTCTTGTCCCTTACTATAAATCCTTCAGGTTGTTTAATGTAAATTTCTTCTTCCAGGTCCCCATGTATGAACGTTGTCTTCACATCCATCTGTTTTATTTCCATATCAAAGGTTGTAGCTAGAGACATTAGTAATCTAATAGAAGTTAATTTTTCAATAGGGGAAAAATATCATCGAAGTCGACTCCTTCGAATTGGGAATATCCTTTCTCTACTAGCCAAGATTTGAATTTATCGACTTTACCTAATGCGTTCATCTTTTTCTTAAACACCCACTTGCTATCGATGGGCTTTCTTCCACTAGGTAATTTGACTAAATCCCACGTATCATTCTTATGCAAGAATTCCATCTCTTTGACCATAGCATCCTTCCAGAGTCTACCCTATATCCAGTCAACTGTCTCCCTAACCAACTTGAGCTCTTCATTAGTGGCAATTAACACAAATGTGAAATGGAAGTCGGGAAGACTATACCTTTCAATTGGTTTTCTTATTCGTTTAGACCTACTTACAACCGGGGTCAGTTGTTCCACCTCTTCATCTGATTTAATCGACTCATTTGAATCATCTTCTTCGTTCCTTAGTTCAATATTCACCTTATCTGAATCATTCTATGTTTGAACCATCACTTCAGACTCATAATTCCTTTTGTCTTCTTTGAAGACCACATCTTGACTGTACATTGTTTTCCTTGATGCAAGATCTCAAATCTTATATCCTTTCATTCCTTATTTGTATCTAATGAAAACATTTGACTACCCTCTTGCTCCTCTTTTCCTTGGGAACATGAATGTTACACATTATTTTGGTCACCTCAGTGATTACCTGACAACATGTGTTAATGTTCCTTGAAAATATTAAAAGAATACTTTCTCCATGAGAAAAGTGATTTTCTTTCCTCTTTCAAAAACCATATCAAGGAAGATTGTCGCACCATGCCACATGCATAGGGTGCGAGGATGCCTGACGTCACACTCTTCTCTAAACCTGGACTGTAACATCGTCACATTCTTCTTGTGCATAGTATGCGATGATGCTTGAAGCATAGGAAAAGTCAAATTTCACGAATGTTCTAGATGGGAATCTTCTAGAAGGTGAGGTGTCTTCCGATCGGTTTGGATCTTACTCGCTTCTCCGATTTGGTGGGATTATCCTCATATCCTCATCCATCTCTCTTTCACACTACATAAAGAGGGATCTCTCATGAAAAAGGCTAAGTTTGAATAGGCTAAGATTTGCATGGAGATTTCTACTTCAAATCATGCTTGAGAGGTTTGTTTTAGTTCTTGAAGTAAGATTGTGGATTTGCTTCATTCAAGGCATTGGAGCAAAGGTGAGTGTGTTGAAGCAAAGGGCCATTGAAAGGGGACCTTGAAACATCAAGGCATGGGTTGTATTCTCCACTTTCCATTCATTTAATACAGTAATACATTTCTTCCCTATATAAGCATCTCGTCTTCTATTGTATAATTCATTGATCATATACATAGACTTCATTAGAATACATATATCCTTGTTTTCCCTCTTTGTTGGTTTGTGATTCTTAGACATGCTTATTATCCTGCAAACTCAAAGAAGGAGCTATAAGGACAACACTAGCAAGGACCAACCATCGTTTAAAAGGTATGTCACTTGTACTTCACTAAACTAGTTCATATGATGATGAAGTTTAAGGAAAAGTGTGTATTTTGTTCTGTTTTGTTCTAGTTTCCTATGGAAGTTAGGGAGATCTATTTGTGTCCACACTTACTGATTAGTCCGATAACAAAATTGGTGACCATACTAGGGAGCACAACCTTCTTTTGGTTTTTTGCCTCTTTTTTGTTTCTAGCATGCCTTCTTTTGGTCAAATTCATTCTCTGAGTCTGTGGGTGATCCATCTAGACTCTCTGGGTCTGAAGGTTCAGTGAGAATTTTTGTCTTTCTTTCCATTTTCCTTTAGTTTCAGAGATCGTTGCACGGTACTCTATAGACATACCATGACGATCCTCTAATGTCCCACTCCACTGGTGCAAACCAGTGCGATGACATTGCACTGTGGTGATGGGTCTTAAATCCCTTGATTCAACAACAGGAACCAAACCTGCCATTGAGGCCCAATTAGACTCTGTAGCATTTGAGATGGAATGGTTCTTCAGATCTTGCGATCCAGACAATTTATCGATGGGATTTGTGTTTTCTTGTGAAGGTTCTCCCTTCAGGTAAGACCATTATTTTCTGTATTTTCTCTTGAGTGGGGCTAGTTTGAGAGATGCAAGCCAGCATAAGCCAACTTGACAAGTAACAAGATTAAATTTCAACTACTGGGAAGAGGCTGAGCTTGGGATAAACCATTGCTCAAACATGCAGACAGTAATTCTATACCAAAGGGCCTAGTAATAATACATTAACCAAATGAGCATCCAATTAGTGCCTGAGAATCTAACTAACAGAAAGAAAAACACATATGTAGCCAAGATCATGGCAAGAAAAATAATTCATCTACCATAACATTCATTACATAACAACACAATGATTTATCTTCATCATTAAAGCAAAGAACATCAAAACATTGCACCAGATAACTTGACAACATAATCAATTTCTCTTACTCATTTACTGCATCATTCTTGGAATAGGATAGGAAGTAATTCTTCTCCAACTCCAATCACATACATCTGATGAAAATAGCTTGTCTTTGGTCCAGAAGGACTTCTCAATTCATAGTAGTCTCAAAATAATTATCAACAAACCAAAAAAGAAATAGTTCTTACAACAACCATCGACCCTTGACTAATCGATCGATGTCTCTATTTATAATCTAAAATTCAACTGCAATTAACGGCTAAATACAATTCAAGCTAAACAAAAATTTCCACATGCCATGATCATCCAACAGTTTCTTTCAATAGTCCGCCTGAGATGTCTCTTGAAAAGGGTGACTTCTTTCATATTCAGACTAGATGATACACAGATCTACATAGGTTTGAGCCCACGGGAACTTGTGCTGTTCCATAGGGGAAGCATATACTCCTTTGATATCCATTGCACGCGTTCAGTACTTTACCAAACTGGAGTTCAGTTGTTGCAGCATGGCTTGAGCTCTAATCGGGTGTCCTGCGAATTGTTGCACTTGCCCTGACTTTGCATCGGTGACCTTTGCGCACTCTTCGGCCCAAAGCGAGTCTTGTATGGAGTGCATCTTGAACACATCGCTCAGGTTAGTGAATTCATCGGGGGTTCTGAATTCGGGGAGATCGACATCTTTCATTACTTTATTAATTTTAACTCATTGTTTCTGGCACTTGGTCCATTGCTTTTGGATTTCTCGGTGTGGGTCCTGGGTCATCTTCGCCCAGTATTCGGTGGATTTCTTCATGCGTTCGAGACTACTTTTTCCAACCAGCCGAATTCCATGATTTTCCTTTTCTCGACGCTGCTGAACCGCCTCAATGTATTTGAGTCTCTCTACCACTTGTTGTGCCTTTTCATGCCACCTTTCCATCTCTCTACATGTCACGAGTGCCATGAGAGTATCCTCCTGGAACTCGACTATGTTCTCGGTTAACAGGTGCATTTCCTTCTTGAACTCATTATAAACTCCGTTGAACTCTTCCTTCAGATACATGGTGGTCTATGTAGCTCCTTTATAGTATTTGACAAGATGGCGCAAGTGTTCGAGCTCCTCCCAGGTGTCAGATAGTTCCTTTTCATCTCTCCTGGCTCTGTCCTGAGCAGCATTTGAGAGGGATTTTCCTACGCCGATCAGTTCGGAAGTGTGAGTGTCTGTAGTGTTGATTAAGTTCTCTTCTGTGGTAACCACGATGGATTGATCCACATTGATCCTTCACCTCTTCAAGGTCCTTTGAACAATGGCCTTCCTCTTTTGATCGTAGGTGATTGCATAGATGTCTGATACTTCGTCTACCAGTTCTGATATCTGTTGATCTCCCCATGAGAGGTTATTTCTCAAGCTACTTGCGGTGTATATTTTCTCAGGAGTGGGTTCTCGAATTTCTTCACTCTGTTTTGTGGATCCGACCTCTACTTGTCATTCATCTGGGACTTGAATATTGGGCGTAATGGAGGCATCGGGTACAGACTCATTTCCTACTTGCTCGTCGACTGTAGAACTGTCGATTTTCTTTTGTGGAGTTTCGCCACTCGGTATTGCTTTTGATTCCTATCTGTCAGACTCTCTTGTGTCGAGGCCACCTTCAGACCCTATTTTCATTTGTAAGGCATGCTTGTCTTGGACCTCGAGCTCATGGGAAGTAGTTTTCTCGGGACATTTTTCCTCTTGAACTCGCATCGAGGTGTCGTGAGCGGGTTTCGGACTCTCGTCATCATTATAAATATGTATAAGAATTCTCAAGGGATTGGGCGCTTGCGTCTCTATCGAGACCCAGCCTGTCTCTAGTTGAGTTGTCCCTTCTTCCGAAGGATCGATCAACGAGGTTGTGGGTTCAAGGTTTCCTAACCCATGGGCATTGTCGGGGACTATATACCCAGGATTATTTGACTCTGTCGGGATACTTTGAACAACAGTTGAAACTGCAGGTCCTATGAAAAGATACGGGTCATCTCGCATCCATTTCATCAGCAAATCGGTTTGTTGAAGTAACAACATACCCCTTTCTCATGCAGCTTGATCTTCAGGGAGATCCCTAATCTGTACTGGGGATTCCTGGTGAGTTCCCACAGCTTCAATGTCTTCTTCAGGATCACTTATTTCTTAATCCAATTCATATGGAACTGCTCCTCCCGTGTGTTGGCTAATTTCTTGAACTGCCTGCTCCAGAAACGTTTCCTGTTCTTCGTGGCTCATATCTCTAAACCTGGTTCCTCGAGGATCATATTTCCTAGATGCCATCATATTCCAGTCTTGGGCATTCTCAGTAAATATTTCATCCTCGAACTGGTCATGGGCATAGGGCCAACAGGATGATACCTGGGACACGTGTTGTAGAACCAATCCCTTGGGATCGTGTTTTCGAAATCGACCAGTTTGGAATCGAAATTCCAATTGACCTAGCCTGAGTTGTTTAGCATGCACGATATCTTTGACTATGTAGAATCCGATATGAAACCCATACGGTATGAAAGCCCGCTTCTTGTCTTTTACTAGAGTTGCATTGTATCCTTGTAGGATGGTTTGATAGAAACTTTCCCCTAACACTAGTCGGTTGGGAACATAAATGGGTAATAAGTGGGGTGCCCTTATGGTGCCGAAAAACCTGATGTAGGTTTCTCATTCATCAAAATACCAGTGGCCAATTTTGGTTATAACTTTCTTTGCTTCATCTGACAATCTAGGGCATTCTTTCCTGAAGAGAAAGAAGTACGTGCATGCAATAAACTGATCACAGATAACAACATAGGATTTCTTGTACCTGTTTTCCCATAGGATGTTGAAGTATACATGGACCGTGAGCTTTGAAGACTGTCAATTCAAGTTCATCCAAGCGAAAGCGTTCTTGGCACAGATGATGTCCAGTAGATACGAGGCCATGTAGAAGGTGGGGGTATCTCCCTCCTTTGGCACCTGATCTTGTTTTATGCAGGTTCTCAACTACTTGGAGATCCCGACACCCCAATTGAAGTATGTTCCTGAAATGTTGATTGTAAAAGCCAGAGGCATCCAATCCTCTGAAAATCAGGAGAAATATTTCTCCCCATGTAACCTGTAGAGTAGAGCCATGAGATATATGTATGGTTCCCTGAGATTGGTTGTTGGATACCATCCAACAGTCCATTTTGTGAATTTTTTGTCTTCTCTCCATCAAGACGACATGATTTTACTGGTATCGTGTGATGCATAGAAACTCAAGACAAAATCAGTGCTCAGCTTTAGCTCAGAATATTTGAGCTTATAATAACTCTGAACCTATGATGGCAGGAAAACTCAGACACATTCACCGTTATCATCATTGATCAGACATTTTTGGGTGTCAGTGTGGTCAATAATCCACTTTAGGAGCTTGATGCATGGAATGACTAGAGACCGGCTTGCCACCATGTGCAGATAATATTTGAGAATGTTGGGGAGGACTTCGTCATCGAGTTTCCTTGTTTCAGGATCACTATGCGGGGTATATTCGAGGGTTTCTTCTTTCTTGATTTTCTTGAAAACTTCTTCCCAGTGAGGAAATGCCATATTGGCTCCAATGCTTGCTTCCGTATCTCCGAAAGACGGGGGCTGGCCAAAGGGATCCTTGGTGATTCTCTTAATGATGGACATTGGCTTGGGAGTGAATTATAATTGTCTCACAACTGATGGGGAGGATCCTTCTCCTACTTCTGATCCTTGCATCTTAGGGGCTCTCGAGGATTTCCAGGTGGAAAGCTTCTTCGAAGGCATTGTTCCTGCAATTTAAAATGTCATTTGAACATGCGCACAGAGAAGCATTGGGTGCAGACATGTAATAATGAAATGCATGAAAACCATTAGTAGATACATACCTATAATGCTTTCTATGACAATTTCTTAATACTCACTAAACTTTGGGCGTTTTCTTCCGGGTTGTTAGCTTCACTCTTCTGTTTGTTTTGAATTTCTTATTGCGCAGAATGGGGCCATGCACAATGACTCGAATAGGATATAACTAGAGAGGTGCTACCAGTCATATCGATAAGTTAATACAAGTAATAAATGTAAATTCAAAATAAATTACTGTCGAATTTCTGCAAATAAACCTTAACTAGTTGACGATGAAGGCACGGGAGAAGATACATTGTATCGGTGGGTTTTAACGGATCCTTTTGATTCGTGCATGAATTAGTAACTAATGTGCAACCTGTGAATTAACTACCATCTTTGAATGTGGCGTGTCTGACACATAAGGAGGTAAAACGTCTCATCGTGTCACATCACTCCGATGTAGGGATCAAGGATTAGCTGTCTACTCCTTACCTCTACGTAGTGTTCATTATTGCATTTTTTTCTGCTGAAACTGAATGGATTGGCCTTTGGCAAAATCCTTCCTAAGGTTGTTCATGGGAAAGGAACGCTTTCATCGTCGGATGCCGATGAAGGTCGGTATGCGGCTACTTTGACTTTCCAAATGATTTTCACCACCTTTATCTTTCGTCGATGCCGAATTTCTCAATTGAGTCGGGGAAACTCTGGGTCACCGATTCGTGTAGACAGTTGACGAAGAAGATTGAGTGGTACCCAAAAAAAAAAATGTTCATAGATTTTTTAGGGTGTATTGAGTGCTCAACAAATGGCGATTCACTGGGTGAATGCAAAATCTTTGATTCCTCTTTGCTTCACACACACAATTTATTCATATCTACATATATTACAATATATTTATTTATTATTAATAATAGTATTTTATTATTATTATTATTATTATTCGATGAAAGTATCGTTTTAGGGCTTGGCCATTTATTGGGAGAGCGTCAATTTTCCCCCTCAGGTTTTTCAATCGATAGGTACATGCCCCGATTCTCTCGAAAACATGGAAGGGTCCAAGCCATAGGCTTTGAAACTTAGAGTGTTTTCCCTTAGGTTCATTTTCTTTGTCCCACTTAAGCACTAAGTCTCCTACCTCGAAGATCTTTTCTTTAGCCTTATGCTTATCAAACCATCATTTCACTATCTGTTGATTTGCTCGAAAAAGGACTACATGGTTTTCTTGTTATGGGGTAGTGGGAGTTGAGATATGGCCTTAATTCATTCTGGATCTATGTGGATACTTGCTTGGGATATAATATGACCTAACAACTTACCTTCCTTGACACCGAAGATGGTTTTCTTAGGATTTAGCGATATACCGTATTTTTGGAAACTTTCAAAAATCTGAGTTAAGTGCTAGATGTGTTCTTCCTTATTCTTCGAATACATTGTTATGTCATCTAAATATAATACCATGCCCTATTGATAAGCCCATGAAAATCCACATCCATGGCCCTTTGGAAGGTTGCTCCTGCATTGATTAACCCAAAAGGCATGTTTTTATAAGTGAAGGTTCCCCATTTGGTTCGGAAGGTGGTCTTTAAATGGTCTTCCTCTGAAACCAACACTTGGTTGTAGCCTAAGAAATCATCTAGTAAGGAAAAAATCTCCAATCCCGACACAGTCTGCAGGAGTTGGTCCATCGGCGGGACCAGATAATTTTCCTTTTCTGAAGCTCTATTGAGGTTCCAAAAATCTACGCATAGTCGGATTTCACTCGACGTTTTCCTTACTGGAACGAGATTTTCCACCTAGGAAAAATGTCTAACCTAAAAAATTATCCTCGTGTCTAGAAGCTTCCTTAATTCCTTATACATGAGAGGCTCTAGGGACGGGTGATACTTCTAAAGCTTTTGCTGGAAAGGTTTCATTTCGGGTTTCAACAGGATGGTGTGCTGAATAATGCGGGTATCGTATGTTTTCAAATCCTTATAGGACCATGCGAAGACATCCTGGTATTTTCTAAATAATTTGAGGTAGGATTTCCTGTCTTCATTAGACATAGCTTTTCTGAGATTAACATTCTTTGGGTTCTCTGGAGTCCCAAGATTCATAGTTTCATGGAGGGGGCAAGAGCTACCAGTCTTCGCATTTTGTGGTCCTTTAAAACGATCCTTTAGATCAAACAGACTCTCTAGATTAGTTATCCCCTTTGGGATTGTGTGAGCTTTCAAATTTCAAACATCTTGTCCTATTTGGGGATTAGTTTCATTTTTTTTCTCTCAGAATTCTTCATCATCTATGGCTAGGTATTTGAAATTGTCTTGGTTGGTCAAGAAGTTTATGATTTTCTCGTCACCTTCAAAGAATTTCCAATTGGAAATGTTGTTCGGCACCGACGGTTTGTAGAGCAACTCCACAGTGAATTGGGAGGCTTCATAATCTTCCAAAGGTGACAATCGGGAAGCGGTTGTGGCCAAGGAGTCGACAAGAACGTTCTGTTAGAAAAATAGGACCGTGGAGCAATAAAATAAAACAAATGTGGAAACAAAACACAGAAGATACACAATACAATAACGACACAGATTTACGTGGTTCACCCAGTGTGGGCTACGTTCACCAGAGAAATTGTCAGGTCCTTCCTTTATTATTATTCAGTATATGAAGGGATGCAACCTACAACAAAACCTACTATAACTTCCTCTTCTTTCTCTCACAGTCTCCTATCTCAGAATACAATATTCACCATCAACCATAGCCATAATACATTTCCCTCATAAAAGAGGGTTGCCTTCTAGGGCAAAAAACCCTAACATAATCTCTACCATTAGATCTACGACCTTATAATGAATGGTCCAGATTTACAATGAAATTACAATATACATTTACAAGGAAAATTTTCCTTCGGGGGCTTCGCCCTCGAACCCCCGCTGGGGGATCGCTTTCCCCCAGACCCCCAGTCGGGGGGATAGCCCCCCAGACCCCGCAGAGGGGGTACCCCCCCTCTGCACTCCCCCGCATGGAAGAGTGTACATACTTCTAGGGTGTAAATACTTCATGGGGTATAAACATGGTTGAAAGTAAAAGACCTCTGAATCAGGAAGATAATTAGGCTCCACAACCAACAATCTCCCACTTGGAGACTAATCTCAACAACTCCACTGCTACTGTATATACTGGACTTTGAACCTTCTTGGACCTGGTAAATTTCTCATCTTCACCTTCATTCTTGAAGACCAACTGAAACTGAGCAGGAACTCAATTTTTCTTTGGTTACTCCCTTTGTTAACATGTCTGCAGGATTCTGGCTAGTGTGTATCTTTTCCAACTTCAAATGTCCATCTTCCAAGGTGGATCGTATGAAGTGGTACCTCAAATTTATATGCTTTGTCTTCGAATGGAAGGTTGAGTTCTTTGCAAGGTGAATGGCACTCTAACTATCACAGTACAACCTGTTGTTCTCCTGCTTCTTTCCCAATTCCTCCATAAACCTTTGTAACCAAATCATCTATTTACTAGCCTCTGTAGCAACAACATACTCTGCCTCTGTTGTTGAAAGTGAAACAACCTTTTTCAGTTTCGAAATCCAACTTACTGTTATTCCACCTATAGTAAAAACATACCCTGTGGTGCTCCTCCTGCTGTCTTTATCACCTGCCATATCTGAATCAACATATCCCTGTAGAAAAGTATTTGAACCTCCAAAACATAATGCATGAGTAGTAGTACCTCTCAAATACCT
>CBVK0103027560.1:0-11765 GCA_900067695.1 Picea abies | reverse complement strand
TCCATGGGGGATGGCTTGCTCCCTGTGAGATGCCAAGAACTCTTCTGCAGTTCCAGTGCCTTGTTGTTGGGTTATGGAGTCACTTATAAACCAGAAACAAAAAGAAAAACAATATTTACAAATATGTCGGAGCCACTTATGGCTCAGATAAAGAACTTCTTCAGAAAATTTCCATTTACAGGGCCACCAAAAGCCTCATCGCCCTCCAAATTCTGCAACCTGTAGGTATTATTTGAAATTATCTCAGAAACTTTGAAGGGCCCTATCCAAAGGTGAATTCCAACGCTAACACATAGCACTTGAATAGATAATTTGCTAATGGTAGTAGAGAGGATTGTTGTAAAATTTTGATAGTCGACTTCATTATTGTTCTGATAAGTTAATAGATTTAAACCATTACTTAAGTAATTTAAGAAAATATCAACTTTTTTTTTGTCAAAAAGTAAGTGCCTTTGGTTATTAGAGTGCTCTTCAATGGAGCTTTTATACATGACAAATTCTAGAATTATGGTTAAAGGTCTATGATCAAAGTCAACTTCGTGGTCATCTAAAAGATCAAAGTTTACTATTTGGTTGTATATGGGGATATCTAAGTATTCAATGATACTATTACAGAGCCAATAGATACAAGTCATCATATTAGATTTTGGTCACTTCCTTAGACCATTGCAAATTATTAAATCTTGAGAACGACAGAGCTTGAATTTTTTTCCTTAATTATATTATTAATTTAATGACGAGAAACTGTCATTCCTCTATCAACAACAAAAGGTGGTGATAATAGCATGAAATTTATAGTTTTCACAATGTTGATTTGATGACAATGATGAAATTTCCTATTATATATATTTCAAAATTAATATGTTTATTTTAAAATTGCATATTTTTTATTACATTGTTTTATAGTGTTCATTTTAATACTATTTTTTTATATATATTTCTGAAATAGTATATAAAATATGGATATTTTAATTTTTTAAATTAAATTAAAATATTTTGTTTTCACAAAAACTAATAAAATATCCATCTTTGGTGAGGGGCATATTCAAATGCCAAGTCATTGGCATGGGCGTTGATCAATTCTCGTAATTCCTTTCTTCTCACAAAAGTAAGATGATTCTTGTAGTTTTGGAGAGATCACCTCCACTTATGTTTTTTCATACGCCTACATGGTTCATTAGTATAAAACAAGTGCTACTATAGTAGCAGTGTCTCAGCGATTTGATTGGTAAAGTCTACAGAGATATACATACCCTACCCCCTTCTGGATTTGAACTTGTGACCTTTTAAGAGGAAACACATGTTTACCCCCTTCTGGATTTGAACTTGTGACCTTTTAAGAGGAAACACATGTTTTTAATCATTAAACCCACTCAAGCTGTATGTTTGCCTATATGAAAAAAATAAACTTCGTCGTAATAACTTAACCCGTTGAGATGTATTATTTCTCCCATGCAATGACAAATTACTACTATTGAATGTATCCTATTTCCAATACAAAAACACCATCCAAAAAACACTAAAAAAATACCGTCCATCCTACCAAAATAGGGTTAGGGTTTAGGGGCGACTTAACAATTTTGTTTTCTTCAGTATGTTGTTATAGAGGGGTATCCATAACGTGAAGCAACCTAATTTTGGCTTGGTGTGTAAAGTTCATGCGTTGGTGGAAAAAATTAGTGTGGAATGATAGCATTCAAAGTACCGAATGAAGGAATGCCTCATCATGCAAGGAAATCTGATGCAAATTATGCAAAAAGTTTTTAATGTCGTTTCTCCATAGCCGAATTTCAGTGCTCTTTGTAAATTATAATCCTTTAAGGAAGTTAGCATGGCATGCGAACAAAGAGGGTGTAATTCTATAAATTATACCATAGCTAAAATTATAGAGTTTTTTGTATAATTAGGTGGGACCAGTTAGTGTGTTTGTAATATAAAATGTAAAATTATAATTAAAAATACCCACCATGCTTCTTTCCAAAGGAAGGAAGAGGATGCACACAATGTGTGGATAAATTGACTAACCCAAGCATGTAGCAAGTTTCAAATTTTGAGTAATAATGGAGGCATTGCATATTTCATGTAGTTAGAGTTAACTTACCATCCCAATTGTCCAATTCCTTGTAATATTTGGATTATCATTGTTTTGGTCGTAAAACAGGTATTACATTTGCTGTAATATTTGGATTATCATTGTTTTGGTCGTAAAACAGGTATTACATTTGGTGGAGATGGCTTATCTAGTTACTCTTGGTAGAAACCAAACGCCCATCATGTACTGAGACTACTCTCAAACTCAAGTGCAATGGTCAATCTCTTAAATAAAGACTAGAACAATGTGACCAAAGAAATAATTTCAGGGTATGTTTGACCAAAGAGGGTCTATGTCTAAAGTAGCTACGCTATCATATATTTTGGATACCGTGGAGTTGGTTTGAGACACAATGGAGCTAATTCTATAGTGATGGGGAAAAAGTTCAGTATCTGCGTTTTCACCTAAGACAACACTCCAGGCGTTTTTAGGTGAGGACAATAAATAATAAATCTCTCCAGGCGTTTTTAGGTGAGGACAATAAATAATAAATCTCCTTCCTCATAACAAATCTCCTTCCTCCAAGATTATATTCTTCCATGCTTCTACCCCATTCATTAAACCATTAGTTAATGAGCAAGCAATGCATGGCATTGGATATAGACTTGAAGGCTTCCTCCTATGTCCTGTGATTAAAAAAATTAGTTATTTCTTTGGAAAACCATCATCCGTAATCACCCATCTACTCTATAGAGGGGCCTAAAAATAATGTCTTGGTTGAAATCCTCCTTTCTCTCTCTTTGTTTGAGCAAGAGATATACCTTGCTCGAACCAAAATAATTCGATTTATCTAGGTTTGATTTGACTATTTCTAGTGATACATATCCCGGTCCTCCTGGTTAATGGATAGGGAATTGTTGGAGCTCTCTTCATCCATAAATTGGAGAACCTTACTTTACTTTTATGATCCTTACCTTGCTTGCTAGGGGTTTACCTTAAGGAAGAGGAAACGATTACTTATGTGTTTTTCTACATTAAGTAATAGGGTAAAGGATCAAAGTAGAGGGTGGGTGAGATCACAAGTGGGTTGTTTCGAATCAAAATTGTTTCTATTATTTAGGGCACCACTATTGAAACCATTTCTATTGATAATTGTATGCTCAGGATTTTAATTGTTATTGAGGTAAGGTCTTTCATGCTTACCCACCTTATTCCTCCCCAATTATGGATTCATTCTTCCCAGAGATAGTCAAGTTTGTAACCATTCCATCTGTTTTGGGATTTCAATATTCCGCCTCTTAGTAACATATCGCTCAGGGCTATTGGTTCAGGGTGTTTGGTGGGGCATAGCTAAGTTGTG
Source organism: Picea abies (assembly GCA_900067695.1). Lineage (NCBI taxonomy): Eukaryota > Viridiplantae > Streptophyta > Pinopsida > Pinales > Pinaceae > Picea > Picea abies. Next base: position 8,373 of record CBVK0103027560.1, on the reverse strand, counting down.
GCATCTCAATGTAAAGTGTTATAGAGAGGCTAAGTTCTTGGTAACATATTATGGGAGCTCACCATCTTCCTGGATAACTTCCTCCATACTCTTCGGAGTGACCATCCTTCCAGCCTTAAGGAATGGAAAGGATAAGAAGTACCCATAAGCCACAGTTTCATTACAGTCCTTATGTTTAATAGCTTGGTCAAGTGCTCGATTCACAACCAAGGGTTGGCATCTCTCCTTTCACCAAATATTTTCCTTCTTCCAAAAACATGCCCTACCAAACTTGCTATGGTTAGTGTCCAAAAATGTCTTGTATTTCTCCATCTAGGTTCTGCATGCTAGAATCACTCTTTCCTCCATATCTGATATATAATTGTGACTTATTTAATTCCATTGAAAACATAAGGCATGCACAACAATAGAGTATGGAGAGGGGTTTGGGTGGGATATATAGGAGTTAGGAAAAGGATTCACTTTGTGGGCAACATCCAGGCTGGGGGGTGTAGCCGTCGCGATTCTACTACACAGTCAAACTAATGGAAATGGATCTCGATATGATGTTGGTTTCTATGGATCCATATAACTTCACTTGGTCCTGGAGCTTCCCTTGCATATAGGGATATTTAAATGGAAGGAATGCTCTCTTTGCTAGTTGTGATGGTTGTGAAGTTGGGTATGATTTTGTGGGAAAGTACGACTGGGTGGTGCATGAACTAGATATTTCCCCCAACCATTTCTTCTCTCCATTAGTTGGATTGAGGGGAAGAAATATAATTTCTTCATCCTACAGTAGTAGGCCAGCCTCCAATAGCTCGTCCAATTTAGAAAATCTAAAATGGGAGATGTGACCATCCATTATATTAGCTCAACAAATCCCATGGTTGAATTGTTAGACCATGTCTTTTAAGGGCTTGATAAAACTAAAATGGGAGGTGTGGTTGAATTTTCAGACCAGGTATTGTAAGGGCTCTCTTAAACTAAAATGGGAGGTGTAACCATTGTATTATCTCAACAAATCCCATGGTTTAATTTCCAGACTAAGCCATGTAAGGATAGTTAGTTGTCTGCTTAACCTAGGCGCTATAGAGATATATGTCATACATTTATTAGTTCTCCTAAACCTATACAATAATAGATACTTTACATATTAATGGAAAACAAAAAACAAAAAAAATTGAAATGGTGAAGCTTAATCTAGATTAATATTTACCTGTCTTTTTATCCATATGTAATTGCTCGTAGGGTTGAAGAGGAAATTATTCATTTTCTCAACAGCAATTCAACAACAAGGAATGAGTGAAAGTTCAAACTGTATGCTTCTTGTTCATCTCCTCAGTTCATGCTTATTGTTCGTCTGCTTAGTTCATCAAACAAAGAAGAATGAGTGAAAGCTCTGACTACTTGCTTCTTGTTCATATGCTCGATTGCTTCTTGTTCATCTTCTAGGTTCATCAAATAGAGAAGAATGAATGAAAGCTCGGATTGCTTGCTCTGCTTACTTCTTGTTCATTTTCTTAGTTCATCAAACATAGAAGAGATGAGAAATGAACAGAATGTTCAGGAGCAAAGCAAAGAAATCAAGCTTTGTTATTGCAAGCAGTTTTTCTTGTAGGTAGATAGCAAATTGTATGCAAGCAATTTTTCCTAGGTAGATAGAAAATTGTATATACATTGAATAAAAAAACATCTATGGAGGCACTGAGTGAATAGAAAACTATATATGAAAGGTGGTGGTGAATAATAGAGGGATGATTATGCATCTACGGAAGGCAGTGAATAAGAGAGGGATTGCCAAATTATTTAAGGAATTGACATACTAGAATGATCATTTGTGGCGTGTTATTATAGTCTATTTAAAGACCACCTAACAGTGTGACAAACAGTTTCAATAAAGTTAAATTTAAACTCATAACTTGTGTTATCTAACAATGCAATTTTTAAACCTAGGTTATCTCATATTGAAAAATTGCATTGTGTGAGAGAAAACTTAGGATATAATGATAAAACATCCAAAATTAAAACATTGGGAATAATGAAGCCTGCAATAAGACTAATCTATTCTCCAATGAGATGTTGAAGAATGAGATCTTTTTATTATATAAAAAAATAAAATTTGGAGTTTCTTATCTCAAACATTAGAGATCGAGAAAAAATATATAGTCAAAGGAAAATTAATATGAAGTCAATGATTAATCGATTGCTATAGTCTCTCTACGCCTTCAGTAGGGACTAATAAGGAAATTATTTTCATTTTTTGGGGGGTTAGAAACTTGTTTATTGAAGGGATCCATATAAATAATTTTATTATCATTTTTTATCATTGTATTATTAAAAATTATAAGAATATAATTTAAAATTTAAAATAAAAATATTATATTTTGCTATTATTAAAAATAATAATTAATATTGGGGTAGCAAGAGCAGGTGGGGTTTTATTCGGTCCTAGAGGATCAATTGAATTTACTTATTTTTGGATTCTGTGTCAGGCCACCAACAATCAAGGGGAGACATATGCTCTACTTCAAGGCTTGCAGTAGGTTGGTGCCCATAACATTCAATGGCTTATTATCTTTGGAGACTCCAAGAACACTATTAGACACCTTCAGACTGGCTCATTACCCAAGGATGTGTTTCTTCGCTCCATATTCCAAAGAATTAAAATGGACATTCAGAATGGTCCACAAGTGGAATTTCTCCACATAATTCGGCAAAATAACTCCATAGCTAATAAGAAACCCAACCTAGCAACTAGAGAAAATATTGGGATCATATCCATCCATGGATGTCAATCCTGTGATGTTGAACCACTTTTTAGTTTTGGTTATAGTGTTGTACCTTCACGTGGTTGCCATTTGCTGACTCTTGGGTTCCTCTTGCCTATCCCATCTGGCTATGATGCTCTCGTGACCCCTCGCTTGGTCTCATGAGCCCATGTGATCTCATATGCCTCCTCCTACCCACCCCAAAGTGGAATAATGTCATATCCATTAGGTGGCACCTCCAGTTCTCACATCCATACGACCATGTGTCTTTCAACATAAATTCTCCTTTTCTGGTCTCCAGTCACTCAGGCTGTCGCACAAGTGGTTACAGATTTTCCCCTCTTGCTCAAAGTAGGATTAGTCATATAACCAACCATAGAAGGCATCAGGTTCAGGCTCAAACAAGAGGTTTGATTATGGATTTCTTCTCCAGCGTGTGGTCGGGGATTTACCTCCCTCCATTTCTAGTGGAGCTGCGAAATTGTATTCTCTATCAAGTTACAGCAACCTCATCTGTCCCCCTAATCTGCCTGGCTCCTTCTCTCGGCTGGTTGGATGGATTTTCGTGGCTCCCAAACTCATGGCGCACAAGGAGTGTGTTGTCATTAAAGAACAAATCTCTCAGCTTACACATGACATTGAGGAATTTAGGACCTTAATGCAAACTCTTCAAGTCCATTTGAGAAGTTTTTTTGCCCATGTTATTTCTAGCCTAGAGATCCTCATCCAGCATCACCAATCCTTGCAGTAATTACAAGATGATTGTGGAGCTTTGCATAATCAATTGGTTGAATTCCTAGCTTGTCTGCATTGAACTCGGATCTCTCATTCAACCTATGCCCACTTTGATGAAGCCTCCTCTCTTGCAGGTAATTTTAATCTCCCACACTTGGACTCTCTAGTGCAGGTGTCAGATAGGGAAGAAAATGGAGATAGGTGTCATATTGATTAGTGAACGTCATGCTTATTTTGGTTTTGCGTAGATGTTTTCTTGAAAGTCGTTTTATTGTTAATTGGGCACAGTTAATTACAAAAAGTTTGTGAGAGCCTTGTATATATACTCTTGCTAAGCCACAACTTTTACTTAATATTAAATTTCTAAATTCTAATTACAAATAATAATAATAATTAGCTTTAATACAAATACAAAATTATAATTAAAAACTAAAAATAAAAATATAGTGAAAATATTAATAACAACTCAAAACAATATTTTCATATATATATATTAATTATATTATTAATTTAATCACTAGGAACTCTCATTCCTCTATGATGCTCTATCAACGGGTGGTGATAATAGCATAAACCCATAGTTTTCACTTTATTCATTTAATGACAATGATGATAGTTGATACTATATATATTTTAAAATTAATATGTTCATTTTGAATTATATATATATATATATATATATATATATATATATATATATATATATATATATATATATATATATATATATATATTATTTTTAAAATTATTTATTATTTCTAAAAATAGTTTATAAAATATAGGTATTTTAATTTTTTTAATTAAATTAAAATATTTTATTTTCATAAAAAATAATAAAATATCCATCTTTGTTGAGGAGCATATTCAAATGCCAAGTTTGGTTAGCATGGGCGTTGGTCAATTATCGTAATTCCTTTCTTCTCACGAAAGTAAGATGATTCTTGAGTTTTGGACATATCACTTCCATTAATTCCTTTATTCTCAAGAAAGTAAGATGATTCTTGGAGTTTTGGACATATCACTTCTACTTACTTACTTATAAAATAAAGCAATAAGCAATTATTTGCCCATTTTTTTTGGTTAGAAATTTGTTTACGGGAAGGATCCATATAAAGAATTTTATTTTTATTATTTATCATTATATTCTTAAAAATTTAAGGATTAAAAAATAATATAAATTTAAATTTAAAATAAATAATATTAAAATATTATTTTTTATTGTTATTAAAAAAAATTTAACATTGAGGTGCCACTAATGAGTGGGGTTCTTTTAGATCCTATAAGATCAATCAATTGAACTTATCTATTTTTGGAGTTTGGGTTAGGCCACCAACACAAGCGGAGACACATTAGCTCTATAACATTCAGTGGCTTATCATCCTTGGAGACTCCAAGAGCACCATCACACACCTTCAAATTGGATCATTACCCAAGGATGCACTTCTCCTCTCCATATTCCAAAGAATAAAATTGGAGATTCAAAGTGGTCCATAAGTGGAATTTATCCACATCTTTCGACAAAATAACTCCATAGTTGATAAGTAAGCCAACCTAGAAACTATAGAAAAGATGGGGGTCACATCCATCAATGGATGCAATTCTTCCACCCAATCCCATGATCTTGAGCCACCTTTTGGTTTTGGTTCTAGTATTGCTTCTTAACGTGGTTGTTGACTCCTTCAGTATCCACCCACTGACTCTTGGGTTCCTCTCTCATGTCCCATATGGATCTGATGCTATCATTACCCCCCTCTTCGCCTCGAGAGCCCATGTGATCTCATATGGCTCCTCATGCCCGCCCCCAAGTCGAATAACATAACAGTTATCTGGTGGCACCTCTAGTTCTCACATCCATATGACCCTCTGTCTTTCATCAAAAATTATCCCTCTCTAGTCTTCAGTTACTCAAGCTCTCACGTGGGTGGTTATGGATTTGCCCCTCTGGCTCAAAGCATGATCAACCATATAAACAATCATAGAAGGAATTGGGTTCGAGCTTAGACATGACAATTATTTATGGGTTTCTTCTCTTGTGTGTGGCCAAGGATTTACCTCTCTTCATCTCTAGTGGAGTCGTGACATTGTATTTTCTGTCAAGTTGTAGTAGATTCAAGTGTTCCCCTGCCTAGCATTGCTCCTGCTCTTGGTTGGTTGGCTGGATTTTCATGGCTCCCAGTCTCGTGGCACAAAAGAAGCGTGTTGTCATTAAGGAACAAATCTCTTAGCTTGCGCGAGACATTGCGGAACTGAGAACCTAAATGTAGATTCTTCAAGTCCATATGAGTAGTAGTCCATCTTTCCAAGTTATTTCTACCCGATAGATCCTCTTCCAACATTGTTGATCCTTGCAATAATTAGAAGATGAATCTGGAGCTTTGTGCTTGCACTCCTAGCTCATCCACACTGAACTCGGATCTCTTAGTCAACCTCTTCCCTCTCTGATGAAGCTTCGTCTCCTTTAATCTCCCAGACTTGAACTCTCCAGTGCATGGGTCTAATAAGGATGAATATGGAGATAAGGCCCACCTCCCCTCAGATTGATTAGTGGACATCGTACTTATTTTGGTTCACTTAGGTGTTTTCTTGAAAGTATATACGGTTAAAATTTTGGAAGCTTCCCCTCTTTTGTAACATTTGCAAATTTTGTATATGTGCCAAAGACTTGTGAGAGGATGTCTATGTAAAAATGCCTTGTATATGTACTCTTGTTATGCATTAAGCCGCAAGTTTTACTCAGGCTCAAGAGGAAAAAATCCCAATACACAACTAAGCTGAATAGACTCGAACAACAAATATCTTTTTTACTCAGGCACAAGGCTCGGGCCGACCAGCAGACTGATTTCGAAGCCAAATTACATCTTTTAGAGGCTGGTCGATCTCTCATTCTCTGGGAATAAGAGGACAGATGGCAGATGAAAAGCAAAGCGCTTTGGCTCTCTAGTGGAGATAGAAACACCCGCTTTTTCCATCGCTATGCCAGCCATCGCAGGAACAAAAAACTCATTTGGGATTTAGAGGAAGATGATGGGAGCATTTTACACAGGACTGAAGACATTAAGCAAGCGACACACAATCACTTCAAGTCATTTTACTAAGAATATCTGGACATCAATCTACAGGATCAGATTGAAACTACCCAACTTTTCCCACAGATGGTCACAAATGAGGAAGCGAGAGCATTGGACACCCCCTACACAAAAGACGAAATCCTCTAGGTGTTAAAAGGCTTTACAAACAAAAAAAAGTCTTGGTCCCGATGGATGGACAGTGGAACTCTACCTCCACTATTTCGATTTAATGGGACAAGATCTGTTGGAGGCTATCAAGGATTTGAGGAATAGAGGGATGGTCAACAAGCAAATAAACAATACTTTTATCATCCTGATTCCAAAACAAAATCGCCCCTAACAGTTCTCGGACTACCGACCGATCTCGCTTTGTAATCTCAGCTACAAGATTATAACAAAGAACATCGCAAAAAGAATCCACCCTATTCTCTCTCAGGCACTGGCAAAGGAACAGCTTGGTTTTCTCAAGGGAAGACAAATCCTAGATGCAATAGGTACAGCACAGGAGTATTTACACAGCATTAAGACAAAAAACTTACCAGCCATCCTCCTAAAACTGGACCTCAAAAAGGCCTTTGACTGTATAAACTGGAATTTCTTACATCTCATCCTTCTTCAATGTGGATTTGGGGCTGTCACTACAAATTGGATGATGGGCTGCATAACCACAACCACCCTGGCTGTTTTAATCAATGGTGAGGCTTCCAAAGTCTTCCACAGCGAAAGATGGCTTCGTTAGGGATGTCCCCTCTCACCCCTCCTTTTCATTCTGGTCTTAGAAAGTCTCAGTATCTTGTTAAAGAGAAGTCAATCAGTTGGTAAACTCACGGGAATCAGAGCTTCTAGACTGACTCAGATACTGCATCTACTCTTTGTAGATTACGTGATTATTATGACTTCGGCCTCCATGTCTGAATGGACAGAAATTTATAATGTGATTAACACTTTCTGCTCTGTTTCAGGACTAAAGATCAATTATCAGAAGTCAACCTTCTTGGCCACATGCGCAAGGGACGTTTTCCTGTCGGAGCTAAAGACTCTTTTCGGCATTGATTTTCGAGATCTGGCGGATGGTTTCAGTTACCTTGGATACTATATCAAACCCTCAAGCTACAAAGCAAAGGACTGGAGATGGTTAACTGAAAAGTTCGAGCACAGAATCCTACTATGTTGTAATATATGTTTAACACTAGGTGGAAAATACATATTAATCAAGGCAGTTATGGAAAGCCTTTTGGTTTATTGGATGGCTCTAGCACACATCCCTCTATCTGTGATTAAGAAGCTCCACCAGCTGATTTTTGCATTCCTCTGGATTGGCAGCAAGCAAAACAAAGGCTTCCATCTCTGTGGGTGGGAGATACTCTCAAAGCCAAAAGCACTAGGAGGCTGGGGTCTGAGGAACTTGTACCTCTTCTACCATGCTCTCTCAGCGAATACGCGTTGGCGAATCCTGATGACACCAGGCTTATGGAACAAACTTATAAAAGATAAATATATCTCCCACCAGCCGGTCCACTCCTGGCTCAGATCAGCGACAACTTCTGCTCGGGGGGGCTCACAAACATGGAAGCACCTTCTAAAGTCGCTCTCGATCCTCCTACATTGGATTGCGTGGTTGCCCAGCTCTGGATCTGCTATAGAAATTGGCAGGGATGCTATCCTTGGCATGGGCAAAAAGGCTCTGTTATCATCTAGACTGTTGGATCGCCTGCATAGTTTAGGTTTCCATTACCTGTTTCATTTAAAATCCCCACACAGCTGCAGCTTACTTGGAGAATCCTGGGTTACTAGCTCCACGCTGGAACTAGACAGAGAGC
>CBVK0103027422.1:0-10385 GCA_900067695.1 Picea abies | reverse complement strand
TGTGTGTGTGTGTGTGTGTGTGTGTGTGTGTATTCAACATCGTCTAAATTATACATTTTGACAAAATGGCAGCAAGTTCCGTAACATTAAAAAAAAAAGAAAAACATATGGTGGCATGGATACAAAATGGCAGTAATTGGTCAATCATTGACCACGTCCACCCTCGCCACCCTTAGGGAAATCCTAGAAATATATCTTTATTTTCTTTCTTGAAGAATCACCTCGATTGGATTTGGGCATGGGAGTGATTTGTCACTCTAGAGACTACAAAAAGAAAAAACATTGTTTTAAGTTTTTTCTACAATGAATTAAAAGACTTGCAAAATGATACTTTGTAATTTAAAATAAGACAACTCACTGCATATGGGACTGACAATTGTGAGGGCGTTACCCTCCTCCATGACCATAATCGCTCAGCGATGCGACCCTGTGTCAGTTACAAGGACCAAATCATCAAAATTAAACAAATATGCATGAAATCAAATTCATGATACATAAAAAATTATCATAAACACATTATCTCACCATGAATATCTTGGGCCTCGGTGGAGAGTCGTTGACAGGTGGGAAACTCGATTGCACAACCTGCTCCGAGGAAAACTCTATTATGGTAGACTTGGTGGACTGGGCTGATGGAAATGGTGGTGGGGGTAAGTGACATACGGATGCATCCACTGTGGATGGATGCGATGGAAGAGGTGGTGCAGATGGGTGGTTTGTGGGTGCATCCACTAAGGATGCACTAAATAAGAAACATGTTTGGGGTGGGTGGAAATGGACCTAAACAATATGTACAAGTGATGGAAAGTCCCTTGTCCTAGAGTAAGGTAACCCATGAGAAGAGGCCAGAAGCCCAGGGCGTGGACTAGTACTATAACTAGCGAATATGTCAGCAACCTGCATACATATTAATATTATTGACCTATTAGTACCAAATAGTAAAATTCAACATAAATACAAAAAAATTGAGATTTAAATGATATTTAACTCTACACATGATAATCATGATGCAGGTGATTTTTCCATCCCAGATGGACATTTCTCGACATCATCTAGTCCCACAACCTGTGGAAACACAAGAACATTAAAAATTTGAGGATGCCATAACATAAAGAAATGACCATGGTAAATTTATCAAATGTGACACATACCTATGTATGGGGTATGAAAAATAAGCAGGTTGTCTCTGCTATTGCATCAGTGTTGGATACATGCACCAATGCATCAATGGGCATAGAGGGTCTGCTAAAGGGACATAACAACTGCAAAACAACATACAATAAAATATCGATATTAATATATAAAATACCATATAAATATACAACAATGAATAACATAGAGATGGTTAAGATACTAACCTCCTGCATGAATCTCTATTGTCGAATGGACTATGTTCGCCCATAGCAATTCTACCCTCAACTCGAGCATCTATGAGGTTCACATGGACTAATTTTATGTCCATGTGCCCTCTCCTCACAACACTAGGTTGTATGGGGTGAATCTCCGACCCCTCTGTCAATGCCACTAAAAATAACCTCCTACCGAGATAGTGCAACAAAGCTACCATGTTGCACTAGGCTCTGCAAATTGAAATGTGGAACTTTGGTATGTGGATACTAGTTCATAATTATGTTGTGAATGTACAATAGATGCAAGAAATCGTGTAAATAAACACAGATTTCTTAATTGAACATTCATAAAAATAATGATTATCATATGAAATCTGTAATGTATATGCATGGATATGAGCTATGGGATATACAAATGGCTATAGTGTTGAGGTGACCAAGGCATGGCATGACATGGAAATCCAAGGAAAGGAAAGTCATGGCAAGGCATGGCATGACATGTTAAGGAAAAGCATGGCATGGAAAGACAAGGTAATTCAATGCAAGGCATGGCATGGAAAGGAAAGACATGGCAAGGTATGGCATGGAAATACAAGGGATTCCATGGAATGACATGCCATGGCATGTCATTGAAAAGCATGAAAATACATGGCATGACAAGTGAAGGAAAGGAAAGGCATGTCATGACAAGGCAAGGAATGGCATGACATGGCAAGGCATGGCATGGAAAGTCAAGGAAATGCATGACATGGCATGGAAAGTCAAGGAAAGGAATGGCATGGAAAGGCAAGGTAAGTCAAGGAAAGGAAAGTGAAGGTAAGGGAAAACAAGACAAGGGAAGGAAAGTAAGGCAAGCAAAGGAAAGGCAAGTTAAGGAAAGCAAGGAAAGAAAAGGAAAGGCAAGGCAAGGCTAGGAATTGATCACATACTTTTTTGTAGATGCCCCATCCAATTGGCATCTTTCACATTCATCCATGGAGTTGAATACCTTGGAATTCACACACGTAGAGTGGTTTCATGCATGCACATTATTAGAGGGAACATTCCATGTAGACACTTGGCATTTGAATTGGCTTGATGCCTATTTTTGGTGGTGTGTCCCCTTCATGATCATTATTTGGTGTATACTACTACTATTTTTTAATGAGGGTGAATTGCTTTGGAGAGGCTAATTTCCACATGTTGTAACATGGTCAATCATGGATTGAGGAGAGATATAACTAATTCATCATAAGATATTTAAGGAGAGATATTTTCCACCATAAGATATTTGTTAATGTGTAACACAAGTATTTGTAATCATGTTAGAAAAAAATCATACATTCATACAATTTGAAACCCATACATTCATCAACATAAAATGCAGAAACAATGAGATTCATAAAAAACGTTTCATCAAATGTACAATTCAAATGATATATATATATATATATATATATATATATATATATATATATATATATATATATATATATATATATATATAGTACATTGTTTTCCAAAATGGCACCTCATGCCCAATATACAAAATAGAAGCAAGTGTCCTAACATAAAAAATAGCCATATGGTGGCCTAGATACAAAATGGTAGTAATTGGTCAATCATTGACAACTACCACCCTTGCCACCCTCAGGAGCATCTTGGAAATATATATTTCTTCTCTTTCTTGAAGAATCACCTTGAGTGGATTTGGTCCTGAGTGTGCTTCATCGTTCCGGAGACTGCACAAAGAAAAAACATTGTTATAAGTTTTTTTCCATAATGAATTAAAAGACTTACAAAATGATACTTTGTAATTTAATATAAGACAACTCACTGCATATGGGAATGACAATCGTGAGGGTGTTACCCTCCTCCTTGACCCTAATTTCTCAACGATGCAACCCTGTATAAGTTACAAGGATCAAATCATCAAAATTAAAAAAAAAAAATATGCAAAAAATCAAATTCATGATACATAAAAAAATTATCATCAACACATTATCTGACTTTGAATATCTCGGGCCTTAGTGGAGATTCGCTAGCAGGTGGAGCACTCAATTGTACAACTTGATCTAAGGCAACCTCTACTATGGTAGCCTCAATTGATGGGGTCGATGGAAATGGTGGTGGGGGTGGGTGGCATACGGGTGCATCCACTGTGGATGTATGCAATGGAAGTGGTGGTGTGGATGGGTGGCATGTGGGTGCATCCACTGAGGATGCACCAAATATGAAAGATGTTTGGGGTGGGTGGTAATGGACACCCATAGCTTGTACAAGTGATGACAACTCCCTTGGCCTAGAGTAAGGTAACCCATGAGCAGAGGCCAGGTGCCCAAGGAAGTGAATATGTGAGAAACCTACATACATATTAATAATATTTCAAACTATAGAACCAAATAGTAAAATTCAATAACATAAATACAAAAAATTTGACATTTAAATGATACTTAAATCTACACATGATACCTATGATGTAGGTGACTTTTCCATCCCAGATGAACATTCCTCAACATCATCTTGTCCCACAACCTATAAAAACAGAAGAACATTAAAAATTTGAGGATTCCATAACATAAATAAATGACCATGGTGAATTTATCAAATATGACACATACCCGTGTATGGGATACACCATATGAGAAGGATACCTCTACTACTGCATCAGTGGTGGAGACATGCATTGATGCATCCATGTGAGTAGAGAGTTTGCTACACATATGTAACAAGTGCAAAACAACATACAATAAAATATCGATATAAATACACAAAATACCATATAAATATATAACGATGAAGAACACATAGATGGTTAAGATACTAACCTTCTCCATGAAGCTCCGCTATCGACTAGCCTCCATAGGCCCATAAAGTGTTTTCTTGCAAATCGAGCATCTGTGAGGTTCACATGGACGACTGATATGTCCATGTGCTCTCTCCTCACTCCACTCTACTGTATGGGGTGAAGTTTCAATCCCTCTTTCAATGTCACAAGAAAGCACCTCCTATCGAGATAGTGAAAAAAAGATGCCATGTTGCACTAGGCTCCAAGTCAATGACGATATAGCTAATTGTACCTACTGTAAGCTCTTTTCAATAGGAGGATGCTAGGCAAAGGGGTTAGGCCTTTTACTGGGGGGGGCGAGGAACTAACATGGGATCACGCATAACATGCTCTTGGTCCTGTGTAGATGCTCAACCCACCCCCATGGAAGTCACCCATGTCAAAGTAGTTGACATGCTGACCCAAAATAAATTCAACCCACAATTTTCGCAAAAAATATAAAGACACCTCCTTGTTATTGCAAGGAGGCTTATCAAATACCATGTACCACCTATCCATCCATTTTTGACTAATTTATGGGTGGACATACCATTCAATGAAAATGAGTTTCTTGTTCAAAGGGGGTGGTTGTCCAGATCGAGGACCCCTAAAAAATAGACATCAATTATTTTTTTGAAATACCTAAGTCTCTAACTTGGTTTCTATCCAATCTAGTGTTGTAATACTCAAAAATTATTTCCCTATATTCAGAAATAGAATTCAATTACCCTTGGGAACTTGTAATGGACCTCACAATGACACCCAATGAAGTGGCCAAGGACTCCCTACTTGGTTATATCGTAACCCTTAATTGATTTACAAGTGTTCTTAAAGTGTCCAACCCCTCATCAATTTGGGTGTTTATGTTGGGTGGCTGTGGTGGGTTGGGTTTTACTTCGCCTTCGTCTATTGGTTGGCAGTTTGCATTGTCTATGGCTTCCATTTTATAATATATGTTGCAATTTAATAAGACATGGCATGTAAATACAAAAAAAATCAATACATATTTTAAGAAATAAAAAAACACATAAAATAATCACATTTCTTGTAAATTCTATACACTTATTTTTAAAGGGGAAATGTTAGGCAATGTAAGAGGTCACTCTTTGAATTTTTTATATTAGATTTCTCTATAAGATTACAAATTTCTATAATTTAGATTCTTTTAGAATATATTAAATTAATTGAATACAAGTAAAAATTACTAAATTGGGAGGAAAAGAAGATAAATCAAGCATAACTGGCTTGACTGAGACATGGTGGCAAGATATTGATAGAGCTCCTCCTCTCTGTTTCCTCAATGAGGGTAAAAATGCGAGTGCGATGTGTGAAAATGGGCACAAATTATGCATGTGGACCATTAAAAATGATGTATCAGAGGAACGCATGCACATTTTTAGGGATGCACATGTGTTGTTAAAAATGTGCACATGTTCTTCAGAATGAGAATGTGTTCCTACCGATGAACCTACGTGGCAAGCTGAGTGGAGGACTAGGATTTTCCAAACCTATAACATCATGAACACATGCAAGTTCCTAATAACGCGTGCATGTTCCCAAGAATGCGCAAACGTTCTTGCGAGTGTGTGTTATTGCTGACCCCCTTGCCACTTTTGCATCAACCAACCTTGTGCACTCACCGTTATGGCCTTTTTTTCTCCAAAACTTGTTGTAAAACACACCTTATAAGAAATTGTGGGAACAACATGCTACAATTTTGAGCCTTGGTTTGGTGGTAATTCATACATTTTATATGGAATAGGTCAGAGTTCAAATCCTACCGTTACACGATTTTGTGGTATATTGCATGATTTTTGGTGTAATATTTTGATTGAAATTTATATATATTCGCTCACCATATTACATGCAAAGTTTTAAATATTACATGTATGGTTTTACATTAAATGTATATCCAAAAATAAATCTTCCACGAAACTCTACATGCCAAATATTCCAACCAACTCCATGTGGGTTTGACCATGTTATAGTATTGTAATATACGAACCATATCTATGACCACAAAAACCTACCAACCAAATTAAACCAAATCTGTCAATTTCCATGTAAAGTTCCTACTACCACATAGTAGATAAGACCAAGTGCCATGTAGGATTTCTATAAGGTCCACGTGGTGCCATGTGTCAATTTATCATTGATCCATGTATCAACCTGTCATGTGTCATTGTGCCACCTGTCTACTGCCATGTGTCAGTATGCCACGTGTTTGTTTATGAATGTGCCACATGTCAGTCTCTACCACATCAACATATGTACATCTCAATCTGAATGCTACATCATCATCAGTGCATCCCAGTCAACATATTATGCCAACATCTGTATAGTCGAATCAACATGCCATGTCAACATCTGTACGGTCCAGTCAGCATGTAACATCATCATTTGTACTTCCACATCAACATTTTTACTACCATGCGTCATGTCCATACTGCCACATGTCAATTATGTACTTCCATGTGTCAACTTCTGGTGATGCCAAGTGTCGAGGCCTGCACACCTTTTTGCTGTTTGACTAAAACTTTAGAACACCATAAATTTCTCATACGATGTTTTTTTTAGTTCATTCAAGTTGCATTAGAAATATCTCGTCAAGATCTTTGACATGGAGACCTTTTCATCAACATTTGAGAAAATCAATTTTTATGGGTCACAAGATTCACCTAGATTGCTAAATACAAAGAATGAACCTCCCAACCATAGGCACTACTATTCATTTTCTCTCAACAACAGGCCACCCTCAAGCTAAGTCTATGAGTCCACAAGGAGATACGGACCACTAGTTGTACACTCTCCACACACAGCTGCCCCAAAACCCAAGTTCTACTCCCACAATAGTTCCAATCCTCCATCTCTTTCTTTTCCCCAAACCTAGCACCACACAAGAAATGTACCCCCTTCACTGCTCATGGTCCCTTATGTTGTATCATTCATTTATCAGGGCCCCTAGTGCACTTGGTTGGCCAGGAAATCTCATCAAACGAAGGAGCTCTCATAGTAGCCTTCACTAGGCTCTTCCATCATTTTCGCAACAGGAAAATGCATTATAGGCTTACAACGTATTTTGTAGGTACACATACCTCTTTTCTAGAATAGCCATAAGCCAGTAATGGTTTCCTTCAAGCACAACATGGTTGGTTCTCTTCCCATCACTCAACTCTCTTCATGCTACCCAAAATATGCATGTAAAAACTGCTCTCTATGCAAAAACGTGATTGTCCAAAAACTACCCCCTTTGCCATATGAATTTCCTATGTTTGTTTGTTTGATTGACTTGACTTACACTCTTACCCAAGATAATTGTATGCATGCCCATGCTCTCCAATAATTATAGGATGTGACTTCTGACATCCACCCTCTTACATGAGCTTAATGATTATATTTAAGAACACTCAACAATAAATAGAAGGTTTACACAATGAAAATATAAATTAAGAATGTGGGTTCTATTATTTCTCATGAATAATTCCCCCCTGGACCCGTATGTCTTGTGGAATCATAGTTCCCCATCATTCTTCATCTCATTTATATCGAAACCAACAATTATTACTTTTATTAGTTATTCAGTGCACATAATATGAATTTGTCCCTCGGCCACATTAAATCAATACGGGCTCTTCATCCCAACACATTGGTTCACCAACCTACTTCACATTTATACAATTACATTATAACTTGTGGGGATTAAAAAAGAAGATGTTACAAGGGTGGTAAGAAATTAAAAAGAAGAAGGAGAAAAGTAGAAAGTTTGAAAAATATGCTCTAAATGGTATGAAATTACATATACATTGCTTATAAATGCAATCTGCACCTATACTCTTGTATTGTAGGTGCTTGAATTTGTATCATACTTTAAACACTTGAATAATGTGATTTTCATTTTATAATTATTTTCATCTAATATTTAATAATTAACATATATTAATATATATAGTTTTTATATTTAATAATTAACATATATTAATATATAGTTAAGTATACAATATATTAATAATTGTGTTATGTTATAATAATAATAATAATAATAATAATAATAATAATAATAATAATAATAAATTTTATAGTACAGCTTTAATAATAATTTATGGTTGATAATAATTTATTTATCTAATATATAATAATGTATCCGGTGATACTAAATTAGTAATAATAAAAATATTAATAACATATTTAAAAATATATATATATAGAATAGTTATATTATTTATATATCAATATTATATTTAATATTTTAATATTAAATTATTATTTTATATTAATGGTTATATTGTTGTTAAATATTGTTGCATAAAAACGAGAAATTATGAAGGGCTGATGTGCAAGAATCAATGTTATTATGTGTAAATAATTATGGAATGAAATACATAATGTTATTATGCGGAAAGAAATATGGAATAAATTTCACGAGTGAATTTTATTTTTTAAGTTGAATTTTGATGTATATATTTTATTATTTTATTTTATATCAAATTTGGAATGACTAATATTTTATCATGAATGTTGGATGCAGACCTAGTCAGGAGAAAAGGTTATTTTGGGGAAGAGAGGCAAGAAAGGAGGAAAGGAGCGCTGGAAAGAAAAGAAGCACATGTAAGGGAAGCAGGTGAGGTGTGCATGCAAGGAAGACCTAATTACACTAGGGTTAGGGTTTTTACAATGTATTGTAATGGCTGATGAGCCAAGAATATAAATATAGGGTTTTTACAATGTATTGTAATGGCTGATGAGCCAAGAATATAAATAGGTAGTACTTAGAGGAAAAGGAGAACGGACATAGCAAGGAAGAAAAAGAGAGAGAGGACAAGAATAGAGAACAAATGGTAGAGAGTTGTAAGAACTGTACTAGTCAGTAAGTTGGTGAGCTAGGGAAGCAGTCAACGACTCGATCTCGAGGGTTAGATCACAGGCTGAGGAGCCTGGTGTGATCTAGTCAGCCTCATAGGGATCGAGGAGCATGTTGAAAAGAGTAATATCTAAGATTGTAAACACGTGTGATGTGACATATTACTGAACCATAATAAAGAGCTTGAGAGCCAGATCTTTGTGGATGTAGCCCAGGAAGGGGTGAACCACAGTAAAACCCGTGTTATGTGAATGAATGTATGTGTATTTATTGTTGTTAAATGGTGAATGTTAGATGAATGAATCAACTAGTTAAATACGGTATTTCACATGCATGAATAGAATGACTGTTATAACTAGATGTTAGACTAATTAAATAAAGATTACAAGAAACAACCTCATATATCCACTCATTCCCAGGTTACAAACACCTGAGTATTGCAGCCACCCATAGAGCTATCTCGGGTGAGACNNNNATTGCAGCCACCCATAGAGCTATCTCGGGTGAGACTGTGCAGTGCACTCTTGATGCAAACCCCCTACCTCAATGGGTTCCACAACCTCCTGGTCTCTAGATCGATCACTTTCCTGAGCTAAAATGGCTCTCTGGTTCCTTGTTGGAACCTCTCGAACAAAGTCCCTTTGTCCTCTAACAAAGGCTTTCATAAACCTTGCATACACACCTAATCCTTTGGTGCCCTTCTTCTTTGGTGACCTCAGGCTATGACCCAAAGCTCAAATCAACACACCTTTCGCATTTCGCAATTTCGGAGGTATGGGTGCAATGTAAACCCAACACTCCAATCCCCAAAACCCCGAATCCCGATCCTCCTCAAGACCAGATCTAACGATCCCGTGTCCTCCTTGATCGATGACCATGATCATTTCATGGATTCGCGAGTCGGGACTTCACGTCTCATGACCCGATCCTCCTCAAGACCAGATCTAACGATCCCGTGTCCTCCTTGATCGATGACCATGATCATTTCATGGATTCGCGAGTCGGGACTTCACGTCTCATGACTCCTCCTTCCTTCGAACTCTCGAATCTCGAAATGTGGATCCACAAGTTGAGCACCTAGCTGGCTACTCGCACCTCCCTTGTCCTTCTACCATATGACCACGCCTTATGTCCTGGGGCTAACTCCTTAGAGTGAGTCACGATTTTGGGGTTTGTGAAGTTGTGATGCAACTCCAACCTCTCCTCCTTCTGATCCCCAAATTCTGAAACTTATCCCAGACAATCAACGATCCAGGTTCCTCTTAAACCAACGGTCAGGATTTCGTCATGATTTTATGAATCGTGAGTCTATGAGGTCTTTCCCGTTGACCACTCTAAATAAAGAGTCAGTGAAACACTACTCGACTGCCAC
>CBVK0103027405.1:0-28022 GCA_900067695.1 Picea abies | reverse complement strand
ATTTAAATTTCAATTTTTTTTTTTTTTTTTGGGATGTCACATCTAACCTTCGTCTAGTTAAATTTTCATGGTATGAAACATCCCAAAAAATAATTTATTGTGAAAATGACAAGCTGAGCTGTATTTGATTTCACAACTCCCCCCTTTTGGAATTCTATTCAATCTTTGCTCTTCCACTTCTTCAAATGTTATTATATTTTTCACCCACACACTTTCTCTCAATACTTTATCTCTTTATACTTTATCGTAACCGTTCATTATGGGGCAAGTTACTTCAAAAAGACAGAACACCCATTAATTAAATAATTAATATCCCTTTTTATTTCATTTTTCCAAATATTGTGGGAAAATACTACATGCTTCCATCGTGGGTTTGAAACCATGATTTCATTTTTTACTTTTTTACAAGAACCTCTTTTTTTAATATATTTGTAAACCTATATTTAAATCGATCTTGGAAATGTTGTGTGTATTTGTAAATCCATATGAAATTAATGAAAACAATAATCCTTTGACATCAATGATAATAATTTTAACAATCTCCCCCTTTTTCATTAATGATTATCCTACAACAAAACACATAGTCCACTAGGCATAGAAATAATTCCTGCCTTGTTTGTCACTCTCCCCCTTTGAAATTAATGACAAAGAGATGCTCCCCCTAATCTTGTGCTTATCCTTAAGCACTTAGTGATGAGATGAATATTACTCCCAATTTCAGTCTGAGATATTCAAATGTATCCTTGGGAAAGGGTTTTGTGAAAATATCTTCATTATGTTCTTTGGTGACAATATATTCCAACTTGACATTTTATTCTACTACTTGTTCTCTTAAGAAGTGATACTTGATTAGAATGTCCTTTGTTTTTTAGCGCATAACATGATTCTTTGAAATGTTTATTGCACTTGTGTTGTCACAAATTATTGATATTGGATGATCATATTCTACCTTAATATCTCTCAATTTAAACTTCATCCAAATAAATTGTGTGCAACATTATGATGGCTACTATATACTCAGCCTCTACTGTGGATAGAGAAACCAAAGGTTGTTTCTTTCTCAACCAGGACTCTAGACTGTTTCCCAGAAATAATGCTCCTCCACTTGTACTTTTCCTAGCATCAACATTACCTACCCAGTCTGCATTTGTATATGTTATTAGAGTAAAATATTCACCACTTGAGTACCAAAAGAAGAAGTCTAAGACACCTTTTAGATATTTGAATATTGTTGTCATTGCTTCGACATGACTTTTTTTAATGAAACTTGAAATTGTGCAACCAATACTACTTCTTGTGTAACAACCCCTCAAATATGACATTAATGTAAGTGAGTACATAAGTGGCAATTTTTTTTTCAATAACAACAATACTTAGAACAAGTGTTACGTGAAAATAACATACATCAATATTTACACATTCTATTCTCATCCACATCATTACATAGTAATAATTAGACACATCATCATTGTTAATAATAACTCAATCATATCACATAAAGATAACAAAGATATATACCCACCAACCTACCCTTCAAGGTTAGGAAATCCAAGACACATAATCAACGCTCAAGTCTAGGATTCTTCCGATTGATTTTGACCATTTCAGGTCTCAAGACTGGCAATTGTTCTGAGGAACATGGATATATCTACTCCCATAACCAATTCTAAAATATACTCGAGACTAGATTGACTGTAAAGTAATTAATCATAACACACTTCCATCCATTCAATAATACAATATCCTAGACAAAACTTTCCTTCCTTTAAAGAATACAAGCAACAATAACTTTCTCACCATCTAGACCAATGTACCTTCTCTTGAGAAATTGGTTCAGACCCCCTTCTCTCCTAAGGGCTGCAAGACCTCTCGGTCAGGATCTTCTATTCGGGAGTCGAAAAACTCTCTGAAACCTTACTGGTCTCGTCTCGTATTAGAAACAGGCCCTCTCAACTTCTCGCGCAGGCTTCATGATACCCACATCTTTCCCTTTCACATTTTGCCAAATCTCAGAGTTGGCATTAGCGCATTTTCTCTTGGCCCTTCCTTAGACCTGACCTTGGGCCATGACCTTGTGCCTACGTGCAATTGCGGCCCATCCTTGACCTTGTAAAAGTAGAGCACTTCCTGTCTCCAAAATGCAAGGTGACTGCCGATCTCACGATATTGATGGTGCTTCCAAACAGATGACTAGGATCTACTCCTTGAAATCGATGGTTTGAATCTCTTCGTGATTCTAGACTTTAGGGTTTTGAAATCTCAAACCTCGCCTTCTTCTATACTCCAATCTCTCAGAGTTGACGATCTGTAGACACTTGTCCCCGCGATCAATGGTCCTGCCTTTTCTTCTGATGTTTGGCATTCCAACTCGGATCAATGGTCTTGTGTCCCTCCTCTCGATCAACAGTCGAGATCTTCTTCGGGTTTTCAGACTTCAGAGATATCAAACCTCAAATCTTAGTTTCCTTTGCAGGGCCATCTTCCATAGAGAAATATCTGCTGACACCTGTCCCCTTAAATCAACGACTGTGATCTCTGTGGACCTCCAAACTTATGGTTTCTCAAATCTCAAAATTTGCTCCCCTCGAAACTCACAGAATCCTGCCATGTGTCCACTTGGTATGACGATTGAGGATTTCTTTGGGTCTTTACCCAGAGTTCTCAGATATTTTCCATGTCTCCTCCCTGATCTGATGGCTCAAATTCACTTCGGGACTTTGCCTGGAGTCCACAGATTCATGCCATGTCTCCTATGGATTTGACGGCTACAAACCACTTCGGGACTTTAACTAGAGTCCACGGATTCACGCCATGTATCCTCTATATCTGACACTCTAGATTTACTTTGGGTCTTTGGGTCTGTGAGATTCAGCAATATTAGTTCTCAAACTAAAATTCCCATGACAAATTCCCTAGAGCTCGTGATCTGCTAACAAGTTTCCACTGACAGATCGACGACTCCTGACTCTTCGGCTCTCTAGGATTCAGGGGTTTCAACACTTCACCTTTGCCTTCCTCTATATCTCATGAACCACTGACACATACCCCTCTATATCTAATGGTCCAGATTAGTTTCGGCCCTCTGGCACTTCGTGCTTCGGGAATCTCAAGTTTCAAACTCACTCCCTCCTGAGCTCATGATATCTAAAGGCTCAGATTCTCTTGATCAATCCGACGCCTAAGGTTTGCTTCGAATGATCAAACGACTCAGGTCTACTTCAGATGATCGAATGAATGGGACTTCACTTTGTCTTTTCAGATTTTCAGGCTTCGAAAATTTCGAGTCTCAAACCTTGATGAGTTCTCTCTCCTGCGTGTGCGAAGTGTTAAATCTTGTGCACCTCATTCTGATCAGGCTACTATTGATCCTTTTCCCTGTGATCCGATGACCATTGTTTCTCCTCTTCCAGAGCTTCTGATTTCTTCCGAATTAGAAACTTTTCTAAGTCTTCAAAGGTCTTTACCTTTGAACCTCCCACGAGTTAGTCTCTCGGACCTCGACTACACTTCTGAAAGTTCTATCCCTCTTGAGCTTGACCTTCATGAAGGTTTTCGACCTCCCGCACACTCCTTGCATTTTAGGTATTTTCAATAACTCAGATCCGAAGGATTTTTTGAAAAGAAATTCTTCTCTCCCTCCTCACATTCTCCTTTACTCGGTGCACACTTTGCAACCGATTCTTATGCAGGTTCGAGTTCCTGCAAACGACTGTGCACACCTTGCAACAGTCACTTTGCACTCCTTGCAAAGTGGAATTTTTGTGCTATCTCTTCTGATCTTTGGAACCGAAACAGATCCTGTCAATGCACTCCTTTTGTTCTATGTGCACACCTTGCACCAGTTCAACAGAAGAGAAACAATTGAAACTTATACTAACATTCATAGTTTCATCTATTCGTAGTGAAATTCATTCATTCATGAAAACACAATAACACAGAATTGTAAACAATGTCCACACCATGCATTTGGATCAGTTTTCCTCTATTATCTTCATTCAAAAGTAAAATGGATACAACTATAATCAAAACAACAACTGAAAACTCATAAATATCCTAGTAACTTGCAACAACCTCATTTGGGCATACAAAACCTCTATTTATCTCAGAGGGTCCTTAAGGCTCCCCTCGACTACTTCTCTATTCAAAAACCTAACCTAACGATTATATTAGTTCAGTCATATTCTAGAGAAGGAGTGGAAAATCCCACTTCACTCGTGATCGTTCATGCATGCTTCAAAGGATTTCCTGGCACTGAGTTCAGACGTGCTTCAAAATATTCGCCACAACTGCCATCGATGAGATTCTGAAAATATTCCCATGCGTTGAGTGGTCCTGCTCGGTGTGCTCTCCAACAATTTTCCTACATCATACTCCTCTTGAAAAAAATTCATGGAATCCTATCCATGAGCTCCTACACCAACTTTCCATGCTTCTGGATATATTATTCATTTTTCCAACTGACATCTTCTATTGGGTGTCCCTTCCACTTGACCAGATATTCAAAACAAGTCTTCCTCCTGGTATTTTTTCCAACCCTCTGATCAACAATCTTCTCCATCTGTGGTTTTTTTTCTATAGGCATTTGTTTCTCTCACTGAATCTTCTCTTGATCTTCTAATCCCTCTGTGCCATCTTTCTTGTAAGGATATAGGTATTAAACGTTGAATATGGGCAATATGCCCACATCATCTGGCAACTCAATATCATATGCGTTCACATCAAACTTCCTCAATATATTACATGGTCCTATCTTCTTCATCTTTAACTTGTTATATGTTCCCCTAGGGAACCTTTCTTTTGTGAGATGTGCCAAAACCTAATCTCCTATTTCAAATTGAAGTTCCCTGTGATGTTGATCGGCTCTGCACTTGTACTCTTGGTTAGAACTCTGCAACTGTTCTCTGATCTGGCTATGGAGCTTATGCATTTCTGTAGCAAAATCTTCTTCTCTAGCGCTCCTGATCTCACTTTGTTCCAAATCTCTCAACTCATATACTCCCCTGGGTTGCATTCCATACAATATTTGGAATGGCTCTTTCCAATTCTCCTATTTGGTGAATCATTATATGCAAATTCTACTTGTGGCAGAATTTGATCCCACTGATTATGATGCTCAATGACCAGACTCCTCAATAAGTTTCCAAACTTTTGTTTACCACCTCAGTATGCCCATCTATCTGAGGGTGATAAGATGAGTTGAAGGACAAATCTGTCCCCAATTTCTTCCACAACGTTCTCCAAAAGTGACCAACAAATTTAGTGTCCTTGTCCAAGACAATGCTTCTGGGTAGGCCATGAAGTCTCACAACTTTCTTGAAAAACAGGTTTGCAACATGTGTTGCATCACTGGTTTTCTGGCATGGGATAAAGTGTGCCATCTTTGAAAATCTATCCACCACCAAAAATATGGAATTAAATCCTTTTTGCATTCTTGGCAATCCTAACACAAAATCCATGCTTATTGCATCCCAAGGCCTCTCTGGTATGGGCCATGGTTGATACAATCCAGTGTTCTATCTTTTTCCTTTTGCATGTTGGAAGATTCTACATCTATTCACAAAATTTATCACTTTTGTTCTCATACATGGCCAATAGTATTAACTGCTCAACTGTGCAAATGTTTTATCATGGCTGAAATGTCCAGCCAATCATCCACTATGATTTTCCTTCAAAAGTTTATCCCTCATTGAGCATTTTGGTATGCACAATGGATTTCCCTTGAGCAACAATCCCTCTTGAATCATATACTCTATCCACTGGCTTCTGTCTCTCAACACAAGATTTCACATGCTTTGCATGCTTCCTTGAAATCTATATCATCACAATACATGTCCCTAAGGTGTTCAAATCCCAATATCTTCACCTGAAATTCATGCAGAATCAAACATCTCCTGCTTAATGCATCAACAACTTTGTTAGCATTCCCAACAATATGTTTTATGACAAAAGTAAAATTCTGCATAAACTCGACCCATTTTGCATGCCTCTGATTCAATTTTTCTTCTCTAGTTATGAATTGTAAAGCTTGGTTATCGATATAGAAGACAAATTCCTGTGGGACAAGGTAATGTCTCCATTTCTTCAAGGCTTGAATTATGGCATAAAAATCATTATCATACGTGGAGTATTTTCTCTTGGTCTCATTCAGATTCTCACTGAAATATGCAACAAGTCTATTATCCTGACTCAAAACTACTCCAATTGCAACTCCACTTGCATCACATCTCACCTGAAATGTCTTTTCAAAATTTGGCAAGACTAGAATTGACCATTCTGTTATTTTATCCTTCAGTATATTGAAGCTCCTCTCGGCTTCCTCTGTCCATTTAAAATACTTCTTCTTCTTCTTCACTGTATCCATCATTGGTGCACAAATTCCATTGAAGTATCTGATGAATTTCTTATAGAAACTTGCTAATCCATGGAAGATCCTTACCTCAAACATACTCTTTGGTGACGACCATTCTTTGATTGATTTCACCTTCTCTGGATCCATATTCAGTTCATTTGAATAGATAAAAAAACCCAAGTAAATGAGTTATGTCTTCATAAAATAGGACTTCTTCAGATTTATCAACAACTTCTCCTACTATAGTCTACTCATCACTAGTGTCAGGTGCCTCAAATGCTCCTGTTTAGTCCTGCTAAAGATCAATATATCATCTAGATATACAACCACAAACTTACCAATGAAATCTTTCTTTATTTCATTCATCAACCTCATAAAATTACTCGGGGCATTTGTTAAGCTAAATTCCATAACAAGCCACTCATACAAATGTTCATTTGTCCTAAAGGTTGTCTTCCACTCATCACCTTCTCTCATTCTACTCTAGTGATATCCACTTTTCAAATCTATTTTAGAAAAGAAATTTGCTCCACTTAAACAGTCCATTAAATCATCCATTCTTGGTAAAGGAAATCTATACTTGATGGTGATATTGTTAATGGCTCTTGAGTCTGTACACATTCTCCATCCTCCATTCTTCTTTGGACTCAACACAGTTGGTACTATGCATGGACTGAAGATCCCTCTGACCAAACCCTTTTCTAACAATTCCTGGACTTGATTCTTCACTTCCTCATTCTCTCGAGGTGTCAATCTATATGTTTCTTTGTTTGGAAGACTTTCTCCTGGTATCATGTCAATATGGTGGCCGATACTTCTGATGGGTGGCAATGAGTTTAGGAGCTCATCCACCACTATTTGAGAAAAATTATCCAGCAATTCCTGAACTGCTTCAGGCAAATCATCAATCGAAGTACTTGTAAGGATAACTCTGGGTTTCCTCACCACAACGAACTGCATCTCCTATTCTTTCTTGACTTCTTTCAGGAGTTCCTTCCCGCTCATGAGAAGTATGCTTGTGCTGACTTCCTCTTTCAATTTATTCTCCTATATTGGCAACAACATGTGTGTCCTACCATTCTTCTCCAATGTGTATGTATTCTTCCTCCCACCATGAATGACATTCCTATCAAATGGCCATGGTCTTCCCAACCAAATATAGCGTACATCCATGGGAATTACATCACATATAATTTCATCTCTAATCCTCCTATCTTAAATTCAACCAAACATTGTTTAGTAACCATTACCTTGTGTCCTTTCTACAACCATGCAAATTTATATGGCTTCGGATGTTCATTTGTCTCCATCTCCAATTTATCCAACATCTCTGTGGATAATAAGTTATCAGTGCTCTCACTGTATATTATCACCTTGAATACTCACTCTTTAGTCTTGCAAGCTCTCTTGAAGAGATTGTTCCCTTGCACTAGATTTTCAACTTTTGCCTCTAGTTTTAAGAGAAAATTTCTTAACATCAGGGATGTTCCATCCTCTACTCCTTCTGCTTCGACATTCCTTCTCTGTGATTCCAAAATGTGAGCTTCACCTCCTCCTTCTTTATTTTTATCGGGACATTCCCAAGACATGTTCCCTGTCTTTCCATAGGCATAGCATCTTACTTCTCCTCCTCTACTTCTTCCTCTTCCTCTAGAAGAGCTTCTTCCACCACCCTGTCTTCCTTGGTAACTTCCTCCTCTTTCTGAGTGATTATGTGTTTTCTTAGTCTCATCCTTAGACTTATGTGCCTTGTCATGGTTAAATCCCCTGCCTTTCTTTAGGGATGAGATTTTACCTCTTCCTCGCTAGCTTTGTTTTCTGGCCAACTTCTCCTCTCCCTTCAGTGCAAACTAATAAGCATCCTCCATTGTCCTTACTGACATCATGCTGAACTCATTTTGGATTTCATATCTCAGGCCATTTATATATTTGGAAAAATTTTCTTCATCTTTCTCCCTTTGTCTAGTTCTGATGTTCACCCTATAGAAATCCTATGTGTACTCCTTAACTGCCATCCCCTTCTATCTCAAGTTCCACATCTTCTTGAATAGATTGATCTAATAATATTTGGGAATGAAATTAGCCTTTAGCTTGGCTACCATTTTGCCCAATTCTTTATCTTTTGTTTCCCCTTGCTTCTCCTCTCAGCCTGTAATTCATCCCACCACAGTGTTGCATGTCCTTTTAGCCCAATGACAACATGTTTCACCCTTTTCTCTTCATCGACTTCTTCATAGTCGAAATGTTTTTCCATAGATCTTATCCAATCTAGCAGCTCTTCAACATCTAAATTTCCTTCATACATTGGGACCTTTATCTTGGCTCTGGCTCCCAATATAACAACTACTCTTAGAAAGCGTTCTTTGGCAACATCCTCTCCTACAGCTTCTTCGACTTCTACTTCTTCACTCTCTGCATCGTTGATGTCTCCAGCATCAGGTGCTCTTCTCTATGCTACCTCCATCGCCTCTAATCTTGCACGAAGTTTTCACATCTCCCTTTCTACAGCCCGATGGGCTAAAGGTGCCTCTACTCATCTCATTGGTGGCATTGTGTTGGTTGTCTATCACATAGAGAGTACAACTTCGAGTTCTTTTTTCTCTTCTCCTTTGCCTGTTGTCTGGAAGAAAAACTTCAGCTCTGATACCACTTGGTGCAGACCACCTTCTCTCCTAAGGGTTGTGCGACCTCCTAGTCAGGATCTTCTATTTGGTATTTGAATGACTCTCTGAAACCTTGCTGGTCTCATCCCGTATTAGACACAGGCCCTCTCAACTTCCCGCACAGGCTTCACGATACCCACAAATTTCTCTTTCGCGTTCTGCCAAATCTCAGAGTTGGCATTAGCGCCTTTTCTCTCGGCCCTTCCTTATATGTCACCTTGGGTGATGACCTCATGCCTACACGCGATTGCGGCCCATCCTCAACCTCGTAAAGGTAGAGAACTTCCTGTCTCTGAAATGTGAGGTGACCGTCGATCTCACAATCTTGACGGTGCTTCCAAACGAACGACTGGGATCTAATCCTTGGAATCAACCGTTCATATCTCTTCATGATTTCAGACTTCAGGGTTTTGAAATATCAAACCTCGCCTTCTTCCATACTCCAATCTCCCGGATTTGATGATATGTGGACACCTGTACTCGGGATCAACGGTCCTTCCTTCCCTTTGGGTGTTTGACCTTCCAACTCGGATGAACGATCCTATGGCCCTCCACTCAATCAACAGTCGAGATCTTCTTTAGGTTTTTGGACTTCAGAGATCTCAAACCTCAAACATTGGTTTCCTTTGCAGGGAAATCTTCCGAAGCAGAAGATCTGCTGACACCTGTCCCCTTAAATCAACGACTATGATCTCTATGGACCTCCAAACTTCAGGTTTCTCAAATATCAAACTGTGCTCCCCTCGAAACTCATGAAATCTTACCACGTGTCCACTTGATATGACTATCAAGGATTTCTTTGGGTCTTTACCTGGATTTCTCAGATCTTCACCACGTCTCCTCTCGATCTGATGGATTAGATTCACTTCGGGACTTTTCCCCGAGTCCACAGATTCTCGCCATGTCTCCTCTGGATCTGATGGCTATGAACCACTTCGGGACTTTACCCAGAGTCCACGGATTCACACCACATCTCCTCTAGATCCGATGCTCTAGATTCACTTCGGGTCTTTGGGTATGCGTGATTTGGCAATCTCAGTTCTGAAACTGAAAATCACACGACAAATTCTCCGTAGCTCACGATTTGCTGACAAGTGTCCATTAACAGATCGACAACTCTCGACTCTTCGACTCTTCGGGCTTCAGGTGTTTCAACACTTCACCTTTTCCTTCCTCTAGATCTCATGACCCACCAACACGTAACCCTATGGATCTAGTGGTCCAGATTAGCTTCGACCCTCCAACACTTTGCGCTTTGGGAATCTCAAGTTTCAAACTCACTCCCTCCTGAGCTCATGATATCTGATGAGTCATATTCACTTGATTGATCCGACGCATAAGGTTCTCTTTGAACGATCGGATGACTCAGGTATGCTTCGGATGATCAAACGACTTGGACTTCACTTTGACTTTCTTGCTTTTAGGGCTTTGAAAATCTCGAGTCTCAAACCTTGATGATTTCTCTCTCCTATTTGTGTGAAGCATTAAATTTCGTGCACCTCGTTCTGATCAGGCGATTGTTGATCAACACAAAAAATGTCCTTAATAAAACCCATTTACTTGTCAATCTAATTCATAAAATTGTGAGTTGTATACATAGTATGTGCAGGTAAAATATGGAATTCTAAACTATTCTATGTTCTTAGATTACAACTAAACCACACTACAATCCAATCATTCATCAAAACACTAAGAGACTATCAAACAAACCCTTTTGAAAAAAATCACTTTTTCCATAGGATTGATATCAAGTATGAGCAGAATTCAATAGCTCTACATGTCATTCCTAGATCACTAATATATGTATGCATATGTCCTTGATATTTTCTCATCCTAGTTCTCAGTCAATAGATGTTTAAACTATTCACACGCACAAAACGAAATCAGAATGCTGGTAAAAAACTAGGAGCAGAGGCCAGTGACTAATTCCCTTGTTCAAATGCCCTTCTAAAGTTCAAGGTGCGACCCTTCACTTATTAACTCAAGTCTTCATTCTACCATATGTAAGGTTATATTTGAATCAAATGAGAATCCTAGCTACTATCTAGAAAATGGAAAACAATGTACTAATATATGACTACAACGTTTACTTAGAACCTTTCCTTCTAATCAATCATTTTTAAGAAAAGATCAAGTTACTATTCATGGATATTGATCTAAATTCGGATGTATCATTTCGAGGGTACATATTATGAGAAATAAATATAACACTTGAATTCTCAGTTAATACATTCAATGTGAAAAATATGTGGTTGCATTGCACTCTCGTTGTCCAAACAAATGGTGTATGCACAAATGTGACTCAACTATCATACATTACATTGCATTAATTGGCTATTTTTTTTTCTTTTTTGTGTCTGGAGGAATCAACAACTAGTTGGGCACGTGCTCGCGTTACACGTGGCCGTGTTATCCAACCGCTACCACTATAACCTCCAGGTGTGCCCACGATGCCCCTTATGCGACACACAAGGTAAGTCGGGGGGAATTGAACTCGAAACCTCATGGAACTTCATTTTCACGGCACTTGCCAATTGAGCTACCCCCCCGGGGGCCATTAACTGGCTATTTTCAACAACAATAAAAACTTCAAAAAGAACAATTACTAATTCTCTAAGATCAAGTCTCACAAGAATGTTCAAGACATTTCTTTCACCTCAAGGTTTTCTTTTCTTTCTATTAGTGATTAAATTGATTCTCTATAGAATTGTGCAATTGTGATCTTAATAAAAGAACTTTGTATATTGTATGAATCAAAGAACAAACTACAAATTTACAATAAAACAAACCATATAACCTTAAGTTCTTATCCATGAGAAGTTGAAAATACCATTATAGGTTATCTCTGGAGATAGACTAAGCTACCAATAACATTCCCATGAACTATAACAAAGGGAATACAAGCAAATGAATCATTTACAGGTTAAAGACTCACTACAATTATGAAATCGTTGATGGAACATAAACAATAAAACACCAACATATAAATCATTAATGGAACAGACTACTACTACAACATTCAAACTATTATAGAAATGATACAATACAAGCATTACATCCCATATTGGTGGGCCCTTGCCAACTAGTAGCAAGCCTGAAAACATTACAGTGATAAGATCAAAATAATACTATGATCCAAAATGAAAAGAGTATCAAAATATCACAACGCTTTCATCACATTTGCATGTACATGAGTTTGATAATGTCAAACAACAAATAACACCCATCTATTTATTCAATTATAGAGTTACATCAACATTGTTCTCCTCGATTTACAGAACTGGTACATTTATATAGAAAATCCCCAAGCTAAAAGATAAAATTAACCTCCTCTATTCTCATGGACCAAAATGGAAAAAATCATTACATAAACAAATAGGTTGAACTGGTTTCCATCCTCCGTAACTATCCATACATTCTTGGTATAGTAAAATCAGGGTTTTGATATCATTGTTATTTGTAAATCCCTTCAAATATGAAATGTAACTTGTTGGACTTATTGAAAAATGACCTGCAACATAAATATAGGAAAAAATAGATTGGTAAAACTTCCTTATCTCCCTAATCATGCAACATTTCAGGAATATGTCAACTCTCGACCTGATTGAGAGCACCCTGCAGAAAACCCATGTTCTAGATTTCTTAGATTCTTCTTCATTTTCTCAGAAATCTTCTTAAAAACTGATTGTTTCTAATTCAATACCTTTTTTTATTGAGAAACCCTTTATCATGGATTGATACCACCATGTGTGACCTGGATGCAAACCAAGGCAAAAAAAACATGATGTGGGTTATATCTTCAAAATCTATGGGACCATTCTTGATTTTGGCAGGCACGCATGTGCAAACATTCAAACTTGGGTACCGAAACAGTTGTGGTACTAGAACACTTATGGTATCGGAATAGTCATGGTATAGGGATAGGGCTAACATTATTCATTAGTAAATGTTTCTGAAATATTCATATTAACTCACCAACAACTTAGGAAACATAAATCAATAAACAACTATACCTCAAAATACTTGTTGCGAGGGTTTTTAGGCTTGAAGGCATGAAAATACATGATATAAAGGTTAGATTCGAGTATGGGAGTGGGATTAAAATGGAGAAAAGGGGTATCAAAATGTGGAAAAATGGGAGGCCAACACCCATTTCAAGCAATTGGATATGTATTTACAAGAAGCCTATCCATGGATTACCAAGAAAAGGAATTGTTGATTATTTTGTAGCTTCGGGAGGTATTCCCACTAGTGGCCTTGGTTTTAGGCATGTAAGAATCTTCATTGGCACCATATTACACATTTGTTTCAGTGAAAATACCCTTGGATTTTTTTGGGGGATTCATGGGTTTGGTGATGGGATTTGTGGGATTTTTCAAGGACTTCACACCCACAAAGAGGAACAAAACATTATAATTTAATGTCGAGTTTAGTGGAGGGATCCTTAGAGTAAGATAAGGGATTTTGACCTCAAATTAAAATCCTATATAAGGAGAGGAGAGATTGTGACAAATATCATTGTGTCATTATGGAGTTAGCACAAGTGAGTGAGAACTTGTGTTAGGAGCTTGGAAATTTCAGCAAGGGAATTTCTACAACTTTGGAAAATATAGCCTAGGGTTATGAATCTTCTATTTTATGTTATTGGAAAGGAAATCACACGTGTGATGTGAGGAAGTTTTCACGTGTGGAATAAAAATAGAGAAATAAGAAGTCACACGAGAGGTGTGGACCATATGTAAGTGTCTGTACAATATTTATGTACATGTACATGGGTGTCAGTGGAGACATTCACGTATGTATGTGATTTTCAATGGAGACAGTCACATATGTACACGGGTCTTAGTGGATACAGTCACAAACATACAACATGATTTTCTAGGTAGGATTAGGTTGATACAGGCTGATGTCAAAAGTTGTACAACTAAAATTAGCATGTTATATATGTGGTCTACAACATATTTGTAAGTTGGGATTTGTCCTGAGAATTTTGTTTATTTTGTGATTTTTGAGAGGACTGGTTTTGTCCTGAGATTTGGTGATGTTTTAACAGTTGAGAGGGTTGATTTTCCCCTCAATAAATTGTGAATTTGAAATTTTAAAGAATTAAACTTTTTTTGTCTCAAGTGCATGGATGATTTATCTGTAATCTTGTCGTTTTTCACTGCTGTAATTTTAAGTCAATAATTTTATTGTAAAATTG
The DNA here is from genome assembly GCA_900067695.1 of Picea abies. Taxonomy (NCBI): domain Eukaryota; kingdom Viridiplantae; phylum Streptophyta; class Pinopsida; order Pinales; family Pinaceae; genus Picea; species Picea abies. Next base: position 13,807 of record CBVK0103027405.1, on the reverse strand, counting down.
ATCAATGATACAACTAGGGTTTACTGTTTGAGTCACTTGGAAGTAATTTTTAGATCCTAAATTAGAATAAAAATTGACATGGTTTTAGAGCTGAGGCTTTTAAGGAAGAGAGGGAGTAATCTCTTGAGTCATCTACAGAGCCAATGAAGAAGAAGTACCTTAGGAAGGTCAAGTGTTTTTTTTTTCATGAGTGTGGCCATTATTCTTCACAGTGTCCACAACAGAGGAGAGGGGAAGGAAGCAACAAGCATCAACAACATAGGTTGATGAGGTGGTTGACCGGATTTAGAGGGATTTGTTTTTGGTACTCTCCCTTTGATGTATAGTCTCTAGTGATGGGACTTGGTTTTTTATAGTGGAGCTACATCCCATATGACAGATCACGAGAGTTATTTGAGAGATTCACAAGGATTGACTCAAGCAGATGTGTGGAGCTTCGTATGGGGAATAGAAATGCATTAAATGGAACTTGGAAAGTATGATTCTAATTAGAGTTAGGAGATGTATTGAGGGTGACCAATATGCTATGGGTTCTAGAAATCAAGAGTGTGCTCTCGGTATAAGAGATTGAGAAGAAGGGATACCATATATTGTTCCAATATGGAAAGTTGTTACTTATACTTAGAGGGTTTATCTTCAAATCAAAACCAATGCTTGAAGTTAGAGAGAGAAACATATACATGTTTAAGGAACATCCTATGCAATCTATGGCCAACAATAGTAGAGTGACATATATCAGGGAGTAGGTAGCTTCGAAGGTTGTACAGTCTCAGAGGGTGCCCGAATTTAGAAGGGGTTAGTAGATTCATATGGAGTCCAACCTCAGAGGGAGGAAATGGGATCAAAGGGAGAGGAAGTCATTCATAAGGAGTTTATCCTTAGGTTCAGGTGGGAGAGAAGCATATTCCAAGACTGACACATAGGTATCATGGGTTGAGGAAGCTAGGAAGGAGGATCAGAAATGGGAGGCTTCTAAGAGTCATGTGTCTTCTGAGGAGGATCCATGCCATACAATAGGTTTTTTTATCATGACAAAGGGATCTTTCAGTAAGGAGGACTAGAGTGTAGATGTGATAGCAGGTCTAATGCAGGAGGACTAGAGTGCAGCTATGATAGGAGATCTAGTACAAGAGGTAGATATACTTCCAATATGGGAGAGAAAAATGCATGCAAATGATGGAGGATAGAATACCTCCCTCTCTAAGAGGGAGTGTTGATGATTTTGTAGGTTCAGGAGGTATTCCCACTAGCGGCCTTGGTGTCGAGCATCAGAATATTCGTTGGAACTAGATTACACTTTATTTTCAATGGGTTTGGTGATGGGATTTGTGGGCTTGTGTAGGGGATTCACACCCACAAGGAGGGATAAACTATTCTAATTTAATGTTTAGTTTAGTGGAGAGCTCCTTAGAGTAATCTACAAGATTGCAATCTCACATTAGAATCCTATATAAGGAGATGAGAGATTGTGATAAATAGCATTGTGTAATTATGGAGTTAGCATAAGTGAGTGAGCACTTGTGCTAGGAGATTGGAAATTTTAGCAAGGGAATTTCTGCAACTTTGGAAAATATGGCATAGGGTTATGGATATTTTATTTATTTTTATTGGTAGGGAAATCACATGTGTGAGGTGAGGAAGGCCACAAGTGTGGAAGACAACTGCAGAAGGAAGAAGTCACAAGAGTGGTGAAGACTATACAAAACTGTCCATACATTATTTATGTACATGTACATGGGTCTCAATGGAGACAATTGTGTATGTATGTAGGTTTCAATGGAGATGATCGCGAATGTATGTGGGTCTCATTCGATACAATTGAGTATGTACAATAGTTTTTTTTTGCAAGGAGAAAGTCCATACATGATGATGTAAGTAGCTGTATGAATGATATCGACAACCTGTATAGGTGGTTTGCAGTAGATTTGTAAGTTGGGATTTGTCCCAAAAATTTAGTTAATTTTATTTTTTATTTTTGAGATGATTGGTTTTGTCCTCAGATTTGGTGATTTAGTGACAGTTGAGAGGGATGATTTTTCCCTAAGGAAATTCTGAATTTGACAGTTTACAGAACATATAATTTTGTGTCTCAAGTACATGCATGATTTATCTCTGATCTTGTTATTTTCGCTGTTGTAATTTTCAATCAATAATTTCAATTTAAGATTGTTCACTGATAGCATCTAGGGTTTACTGTTTGAGTCACTTGGAATAAATTTTAGGATCTGAAATTATAATTAAAATTGATAGGAAATTCTATGATAAGGTTAGGAAAATTTGATCAATTTTTTACTGCCTCAATTGGAAATAGAATCCTCATGATTAGAACTAGGATATATTTGGTGGTGTCAAGGTATCTTGTAGTCACTTATTCTAACACTCAAGTTCTTCAGTGGGTGGTCCTTCATTATGTCCTACCAGTTAAAAATTTTCTTCATTGCGCTAGATTTACGGAGGTTGTGTAGTTTATAAAAGTTAAGCATGTGATGTGGTAGTGCAAGGTTTCTAAGAAGTTTAAAATTTGGATTACTTCTAGATACATTCTTCTCATTATTGCTCCAATTCATTGGAAAAGGGGTTTGTTCAGGGAAAAATGATGATTTGGCAGGCTGGTAGGAGTATGTAGAATGCATTCATATTAGCTGGCATTTCCTTTTTATAGAATAGACATTGTCACATAGTTATATTTGCAAGAGGTAAATAACCCATTCAACCTAGTAGAATTTTCTACGTTCATATCTTATTTGGCTATCGAGTTTTTAACCAGGATGGACATTTGTTCATAAAGATAGAGATAGTCTTCCCATGGGAACTAAGGTAAATATGCTAGAAAAGAAGGAAAATATAGATGAATACGGTATTCTATTTGTTTCTTCACTTCATTGGAAATAGTTTTTTGTCTAGGGCCAAGTTATTGATTAAACAAACTAATAGGTGTAATACCCCTAGTCCGAAACCCAAGTGAAATGTGATTACAGTTGTGCACATAATCTGGTGAGCCAGGAACTTTTTGGGCTAGTGAGCCTATTTTGTATTACGTAATTTCACTCTGATTTTAATGAAAAAGCATCATTGTTGTAGACCATCCCAACAAAAAGAGTATGGGGGGATAAACTACACCGAAACAGAAAGGGGGATAAAGGTCTAGAGCTAGGACATGGAGCTTAAGCCAAGGATATATTAATGAAATATTTCTAACAAAGGAAAAAAGGCATGAATATGATTTTTGTCCTAAGTCTTTGGAAAGGGGGAACAAATCACCAAGTGGTTCAAAAGGAAGTTTGAGAAGTGACAAGTGGCACTTCATTAACATGAGAAAAAAATAACAAACCTTAGTGCATTTTGGGGGGATCTCAATCATTAATTCAACCATTCTATTATGTTGTCCTGCTCTCCATCATTCATACCATATCCATATTGTTTTTGTATGTACTTGCTTCCATATCCATTTTTCCTTGAGGATGACTAAAGAAGGATTTGTTGGGAATTAAATTGAACAAGTGGGTTGTCAAGCCTGTGTGCATTTCTCTCCAAGTGAGAGAAGTGTTCATGAAGAAGAAGGTTTTCAGGCCTGTAAGCATTTTCTCTAGGTGAGATAATTGTTGGGAATGTTTTCCCAAAAGGTGCCAAGATGCAGCTACAGAACTCTGATATTTCCTGTCTGTCTTGATGTTGAAGCCCAGAAGGGAAGTGGGGAAGTCGATGGGGAACACTCTCTGGTTAGGAAAAGTATGTGTGGAAACTAGAGATTGTAGGATGCCTGATAAAACTTGGCACCTCAAATTTGAGCATTTCTCTAGAAAGACCTTGTCTATATAGGTTTTACTTGCCAAGTGGAGTTTAAGCACCAACTCGGGGGTGACCTACTATCAGTTTGTGGGCAGCAGAGTCTAAGGTTGGGAGGAAAGTCAAGGTTTTGCATGCTTTTGGTGGATATTTATATCAAATAAGTGTCAACCATGTAATTTTTTAATTTACTATCTGAATGAACATATAATCTTGTGTTTGATATTTACTATGCAAATGTTCATGTACTTCTATTATGGGTATTTGTTGTGTTATTTATACTCAGACCATTTATGTACTCATGTGTTGGGTATTTGTTGTGTTATTTATAATTCAACACACTACTATAAATATGGTACAAAATATGTCATTTATGCATTCTCTCCCATGGTTATTACTTCTGAAATTACACTTAAACTTGTACATAAATTGTAATATGTAATTGTTATTATGAGATTTCACTGTTGTAAATATTCCTTGAATACTTGCTACCAGAATTGTATAGAGATGTATATTATTATGCATATGGAGTATTCTATGAGTTTTCTTGGAACTCAACTCTTGAAACTGACGTGGTCTAGCTAGTTCAATATTGGAAATGTTCTCTTTTGGCATGGATAACCCGTGGGATGAATTTCCCCAAATTAGGGACGAGGAGTAAATAAATTAGATTTTTTAGACTAACAACCTAGGATAAAATTAGATAAAACCTTGAAAAATTGACTAAGTCCCGAAGCAGACAAATAAACCTATGAAAGACCATGCTTTGTCTCAGATAGATTAGTCATCTCTTATTACAGTACATCGAATCAATGATGACCATTGATCATTTTTCTACCATAGGAGTAGTCCATGGTTAGGCTGGGATGAGACTCTAAATTGACCTGAGTTGTCGATCCATCAGAGCATGGATGGAATCAAACATGACCATTGATTGTGAATGGAGCCATGGGAGTAGTCCATGAGCAGGACAAAATCAGACTTTCAACTAACCAGAGTCATTGATCCATCGGAGAATAATTCAGATTGATCGTGATCGTCCATCGTAGTGGGTCCTTCAGAGTAGTTTGGTCCACTCGAATGAAAATACTATTATGGGAAGACTCGCTAAGAGCTAATATCGACCTTTGATCAACATAGAAACCCTTGGAAGTGATCGAGAGGAAGAGTGACATCATGTTGATGTCACACTAATGGAAAGATCCTACTCATACAGGGAAGACACGTGGTGGCCTGTAAATGGTCGACGTAATCGGGGGTGGGTCCCTGTCGAGTTCAAACCCTTGGAAAGGTGATTTAATCGTGGTTTTTTATCAGAGTTGGAATCATAGGATCATGACAATTGGTCGAAGCCTATAGCCATTGAATCATTCTAGGGAAAGGATGTTGGAGAACTCCTATGGGAAGACTCCGAGGAGAAATATTGATCGTCCATTGGAGCCAAGTTGAAAGTATTCCTAACTGTTGATCTTGATGGGTCTCATTTGGACAAGGCCATGAGGAAGGTGGTGTCACATTGACAACTATGACATCACCCACCAATTGAATAGAGGACATGTTTCATTACCTGGAAGCATGTGGGATTGATTAACAATGATGTGTATGCCACATCAGTCCACGTGGAGGGTTCATGTCTCAGGTGGCTATTGTGCCACATGGAAATGTGTTATGGAACTTTGAGGGGGGTAAAAAGTGGCGTGGCCTGAGTGCCACATGTCAATCCAGGTGGCAGAATTGGGTAGAGCCACATGTCCTAAGTTCTAACTAATATGCCACATAGGATCTCACACAAGCAAAGATAAGGGGGGTGTCATCTAGATGACAAGTGATGTCAGCGTGTCTAGAGAATAACACATGGTAGTGCGTAATTCATAGAAAGGACAAGAGGGAACCTTGTTGGCATAAGACCTTTGGGATGGGTGGCTAGATCATGTCCCTCAGATCCATTGGAAAAAGGTCTTAGTTGTCCATTAGAGGAGTTTCAGTTAGATTAAGTTGCGGTCCGGTGGAAGTTACACTCTAGATGGATTACTCCAAAATATGATCTGCATCGTCGATAAGAGAGTGGTTACAATGAATTTCAACTATCAGTTTAATGTGGACCCCACATGGGAGTTTTCAAAGGTGGAAGGATGAATTGTTAAATTTCATGTAAGTTAGAACCTCAACATTGTCTAGGTCATTGCTTCACCAACTTCCAAGACCGTTAGATATGTTAGATTGTATGTCATTGGACTTGGGCCATCAGAGTGTGTAGGGAAGCAGTTTGCGGATACACTTCGATGGGGTAACTCTGACGGTATAGAAAGACTCTGAATAGATTGGAGCCATTAATATAGTAGGCCAATCAGAAAATAACCAAGGAAACAGGTGGTATATGCCACATCAGCTGCCACATTCGAATTATGTTAGTTCCACGTCAAGTGACACATGTACCAAGGTGACACGTGGATGACACGTAGCACTGAGGTGGAATTGAGGGTAGAAGGCCCATAAACTTTGGAGGGTTGTAAATTTTGATCCAAATCTCATAATTAAGCATGGTTATAGTCGCTAGAAATATCTAGAAGAGAAAAATCGTTCTATGAGGTCTAATTGGATAAAAGAAATAGTAAGGAAAAATCAAAATTTTGACACCTCGTCAGCCTAAAGAAGAAATAGGGGGTCATGTGATGTTACAAAGTGGTGTCAAAGCTCCAGTTTCAATACTAGGCCTGGATGGGCCAAATATTAGTTGCAAACTAATGTATGAATGTCAAGATGAGTAAGTATTTGCAAAATAGTTATATTTTTTTTGTTTAACAAATATTACTACATGTACATTTTGAAAAATTAAGAGCATATAGAACAAAACAGGGTAAAAAGTCATGACAGACAAGGAAGAAACAAAGATGATTACAACCATGAGGAGAAAATCATGGGATAGTGGATCAACATGAGAAATGAAAGAATTGAATCCAATGGACATGATGAAGGTAAACAGGAAAGCATAAAATTGGTGGAAACCATCACGAAACTGGAAAAATATGTCTGAAGTTATAAAGCAGATAATGAAAGGCTTAGGAAATACAAGGAACAAAAAGATGATTTCAACATCAAAATGTTACAAATCCTATACAAAATAGAGAATAAAATGAATAAGGATTCAGAGTCTAGCAAGGAAAAAGGGCATATGTATTGTGAAACAAGAAGTGAGATAAGGAGTGATGATGGACACCATCAAAACTCTCCTAAATAGTCAACTAGGAGGGCATGTAGTAGCTCAAGCCTGTCCCCTTTCAGGAAGGATAAGAAGAAAACTATGACATATGAGATACAACGAGAGATGAATAATATTATGCCTCCTACTTTTTGATGGTGAGCACAAAAAGGATGAGGATGTCAAGACCTAGTTGTTGGGTATGAGAAAATAATTTTGGCTACATAACTATTCCTCTCAAGAAGAAGGGAGAATAGAAATTTATTATCTTAAAGGAAAAGAATCAATGTGGTGGGATCATTTCATTGAAGTGGAACACATTGATGAGAAGAAGTTCACTTGGAAGGAGTGAGAGAGATATTTTGAAAATAAATATTTAACCAAAGGGTATTATGATAGGAAAATGAAACAAGTCTTTGAATTGGAACTTGGAATCTCATGACCATTGATGAGTATGAAAGAAGATTCTTAGAGATGTTGAAATATGTTCCTTTTATCAAGGATGAACAAGTTAAAATTTAGAGATACCTAAGTGGGCTGCCATCATTTATCAGTGTTAAACTATAATATTATGATCCCAATACACTGAAAGAATCCATAAGGAGAGATAAATGTCTCTATGATCAACATATAGGAAGACCAACTTTCCAAAAAACTTGGGAAGGAAAAAACAAAAGTAATATGGAGCAGAGGAAGAAGGGAAACAAACCCCCATTTTACAGAAATAATAATCAAGGACAAGTAGTTTCCAAAGAGCCTAGGATGGCTAAAACCATGGGACAAAGACCAAGGAAAAAACCCATAAAGTGTTGGGTTTGTAATGGAGACCATGTATTTTGAATTTCCTTTTAGAGATGAAAAAATGAAGGTTTTTCAAAATGTACAACAAGCTGAAATGGTTGAAGATATGGGAAAACATGTACCAAGAATTATGCATCCCTCAACAACAAACAAGACCAATTTTAGTCTCACATGGTTGAAGTAAAAGGTAATATCAACAACCAACCTATTGTTTTTTTTATTGAATTAGGAGATATTAAAGGTTATCTATATCCTAATATGGTAGAAAGGTTTCATTTTCCAAAAAGAAAACTTGGAAAATATTGGTTCGTACAACTAGCTACCGGAACTAAAAGGAAAATTAATGAAATGGTTAAGGCATGTCCCATGAACATGAATGGGTTGAATACCAAAGAAGACATGAACATCATACCCTTGGGATATTATGACTTCCTCATTGGTATGGATTGGATGGACAAGAACCATGTTTTTGGACTGTTACAATAAATCCTTAACTTGCTTGGATGAGGAATGAAACTTGAGGAAAGTACATGGTATTCCAAGAGCTATGACTATTCGAGAAGTTTCATCCCTGCAGTTGAAGAAAAGTTTTAGAAAGATATGTCAAATATTTGCAGCACATATAGAGGAAGATCCTAAGGACAAGGTGCCAAACATTGAGGACTATTCAGTCCTAAAAGAATCTGAAGATGTGTTTGGTGAAATTCCCAGGTTACCACCCAAAAGGGATATTGATTTCTCAATTAATATAATGCCTGGAGTGTCCCTTGTATCCAAGGATACTTATAGGATGAACATATGCAAGTTGAAGGAGATACAAATGCATTTGGAGGAAATTTTGAATAAAGGGTATATATGTCGAAGTGTATCACCTTGGGGTGCACTGGTGTTATTTGTGAAAAAAAAGGATGGCACTTTGAGACTTTGCCAATGATAGATGACCTATTTGATAAACTAAAATATGCAAAGGTATTTTCCAAGATTGATATTATATATGGATATCATCAAGTCAAAATTAAATAAGAGGATATTAGTAAGACTTCCTTCAGAACAAGGTATGGCCACTACAAGTTCATAGTGGTGCCATTCAGATTGTCGAATGCACCAATTGTTTTCATGTGTTTAATGAATGTTATTTTCATAGAATACTTGGATAAGTTTGTCATTGTATTTATGGATGTCATTTTCTAAATAAGAACATGAGAAACACTTGAGGAGGGTGCTCCAAGTATTGATAAAGCATCAACTTTATTCCAAGTTGAGGAAATGCTCCTTCTACCAGAGGCATATTCATTACTTGGGCCATATCATATCATGTGAAGGGATAGCAGTAGATCCTGGAAATATAAAATCCATCGAAGGATGGAGAACACCAAGAAATGTCTCTGAGGTGAGGTCCTTCATGGGACTTGCAGGTTATTATAGAAGGTTCATCAAAGGGTTTTCCAAAATTGCACACCCAATCATATCTCTACAGAAGAAGGGTGTGGAATTTGAATGGACTCCTGAGTTTGAAAGAATCTTTCAACACTTGGAAATATTACTCACAAGTGAACCCATATTAAAAATTGTTGATCCTAATGAAGATTTTATTTTATGCACCGATGCATGCAAAGAAGGGATTGGTGGAGTCCTTAGTTAGAATAGCCACGCATTGTGTTATGAATCATGGAAGATGAAAGAACATGAGAGATTGTATGATACTCATGATTTGGAGTTGGAATTTATTTTTAATGCCTTGAAAACATGGAGGCACTACCTTATGGATATAAATTTTGAGTTGAGAACATATCACAATGGTCTAAAATATTTATTTGGATGGTCAACCCTAAATGTCAGGCAAAGAAGATGGTTAGAATTCTTCAGCGAATATGATTTTGATATCAAGCACATAAAAGATAAAGAGAACAAAGTGGTCGATGCACTCAACAAAAGGGTACATGAAATACATTTTGCAACCATTAGTATGTACAAGTCTAATTTGCAAAACAAAAATTTAGAGCCAACAAAATCAGATCAGATGTATCTTGAAATAAAGGGAAAATTACAGCAAGGTAAAATACAGTTGAAAATTTAAAGTAATGAGTTGAGGGAAGAACAAATACTCATGTTCAAGGGGAGAATTTATGTTCTAGATGAACATGATTTGAAAAATTTGCTATTAATAGAAATGCACAAAGTATCTTATCTTGGGACCTAGTCTACCAAAAGACAATTACAGTTGTCAAAAAGAAATACTATTGGCCAGGAATGAAAAAACAGGTTGGATATTTCATTTTTAGGTGTCTTGAATGTCAAAAAGTCAATACATAACACAAACACCCAACTGGTTTGTTACAAGCCTTTCCCATTCCCGAGTGGAAATGGGAAGTTGTAACCATGGATTTCATTACTAAGCTACCCAGGACTACCAAACATCATGAGTCCATTATGGTAGTTGTAGATAAGATTACTAAAGTTGCCCATTTTATTCATGTGAAGATAACCCACAAGGCAACCAACATTTTTTATATCCTTTTGAAGGAATTAGCCAAACTTCATGGTAAACCTAAGACAATTGTGTCGAATAGAGATCCCAAGTTCACATCAAATTTTTGGAAGGGGAAATTCAAAGGATTTGGGATAGATCTAAATTTCAACACAACTTATCACCCCGAGTCAGATGGAAAAATAAAGAGACTCAATCAGGTAATAAAGGACATGTTGAGAACATATGTCATGGACAAACCCTCAAAATGGGAGGATTATTTACACCTAGTTGATTTTTCTTACAACAATGGGTACTAAGCATATATTAATATCTATTTGTTTGAGGCACTATACAAAAGAGGATGCAACACATTTGTAAGTTGGGACAATCTAGTTGATAAGACAATAGTAGGGCTAGATTTACTCAGGTATATGGAGGATCAGATAGTGAAGATAAAATAGAACTTGAAGGATACCCAATACAAGTAGAAAATTTATGTTGATAAACATAGAACTCCTAAATAATTTCCAGTAGGAGACCATGTATTTTTTAAAGTAAAATCAAGGAGAAGTTCCCTAAGGTTGGGGAAGTTATCAAAACTATAAACAAGATATTGTGGATCCTTCGAAGCCTTGGAAAGTATTTTCCCTATAGCATATATTCTTGCATTACCCACATCCATGTGTATTCGTAATGTTTTTCATGTATACTTACTTAAAAAGTGTGTACCTGATACTAACATGTTAGTGATTGGAATGTAATTCAAGTGGATCTAGAGGGACAATTCCAAGTACAACCAATATGCATTTTGTACTGAAAAAACAAGAAACTCTGGAATTGAGTCATAAATATGGTAAAGGTCCAATGGACCTGGTATGGTACTGAAGACACAAATTGGGAACACTAGGATTCTATGTAGGCATTGTACATGAATATTTTTGTAAATTTTTGAACTTTTGATTGTATATGTGTATATACTAAACTGAGGATAGTGCATAAATAAAGGGGATGGGAATGTAATACCCCTAGGAATGTAATTACAATTGTGCACATAGGTTGGTGAGCTAGGAACTTTTTGGGCCAGTGAGCCTATTTTTTATTATGTAATTTCACTCGAAATTTAATGAAAAAGAATCATTGTTGCACACCATCCTTACATAAAGAGTATGGGGGGATAAACTCCACTATATGAGAAAGGGGTCTAAAGGTATAGATCTAAGCCATGGTGCTTAAACCAAAGAAATATTAATGAAATATTTCTAACAAAGGAAAAAATGCATGAATATGATTTGTGTCCTAAGTCTTTGGAAAAGAGGGATGAATCACCATGTGGTTCAAAAGGATGTTTGAGAAATGACAAGTGGCACTTCATGAGAATGAAAATAAAATATAAAACCTTAGTGCATTTTGGGGGGATCTCAATCATTCATTCAACCATTCGATTAAGTTGTCCTTCTCTCAATAATTTGGACCATCTCCTTGATAATATTGTATGTATTTGCTTACATATCCATTTTTGCTTGAGTGTGCTTGAAGTAGGATTTGTTGGGAATTAAGTTGAAGAAGCAGGTTTTTAGGCCCATGTGTGTTACACATTATTTTGGTCACCTCGGTGATCACCTGACAAGATGTGTTCATGTTCCCTGAAAATATTAAAAAGAGACTTTCTCCATGGGAAAAGTGATTTTCTTTCCTCCAAAAACCATGTCAAGGAAGTTCCTTTCTGCATGGGGTGAGACGATGCCTGATCTTCGCACTCTTCCCTGAACCTGGACTGCGAAGTTGTCGCATGATACTTGTGCATAGGGTGTGACAATGCTTAAAGCATGAGAAAAGTCAAATTTCACAAATGTTCTAGAAGGGAATCTTCTAGAAGATGAGGTGGCCTCCGATTGGTTTGGATCTTACTCACTTGTCTGATTTGGTGAGATAATCCTAATCTCCTCATCCATCTCTCTTTCACACTATATAAAGAGGGACATCTCATGGAAAAGGCTAAGGTTAAATAGGCTAAGATTTGTATGGAGATTTCTACTTCAGATTATGCTTGAGAGATTTTCTTTAGTTATTCAAGTCAGATTGTGGATCTTCTTCATTCAAGGCATTAGAAAAAAGGTGTGTGTGTTGAAGCAAAGAGCCACCGAAAGGGGACCTTGAAACATCAAGGAATTGGTTGTACTCTCCACTTTTTATTCAACAGTGATACATTTCCTCCCTATATTAGTATCTCATATTATATTGTGTAATTCCTTGATCATATACATAGACTTCATTAGAATATACATATCTTTGTTTTCCCTCTTTGTTAGTTTGTGATTCTTAGACAAGCTTACTATTCCGCAAAATCAAGGAAGGATATACAAGGATGACACTAGCAAGAATCAAGTGTCATTTAAAAAGTATGTCACTTGTATCTCATTAAATTAGTTTATATGATGATGAAGTTTAAGGCAAAGTGTCTATATTTTTCTATTTTGTTCTAGTTTCCTGTGGAAGTTAGAGAGATCTATTTGTGTCCGCACTTATCGATTAATCCGATAACAAAATTGACGACCATATTAGGGATATGACTTTCTTTTGGTTTTTTCCCTCTTATTTTCTTTTAGCCTACCTTCTTTTGGTTAAATTCATTCTCTGAGTTTGTGGGTGATCCATATAGACTCCCTTGGTCTAAAATTTCAGTAAGAATTTTTGTTTTTCCTTCCATTTTCCTTTAGTTACAGAGATCATCGCACTGTACGATACATACAGACCACGACGATCCTCTGACATTGAACTCTACTAGTGCAGACCAGTGTGACAACGTCACACTATACCCTATTGAAAGAATGTGACGACCTTATATTATCACAATGTTTCATTGATTGAGAAACATTTTTGTTTGCATTTGACAAAAGGCTTTCCTATCATTTCATTTTTTTTCTACATTATAGTTTTGATTTGAGAATCGTGTTGAGTGTGTGTTAATTTTCCTGGATTATGCTTTATTTTCTTCATTACGTCTCTGATCTATTTTGAGAAAGAAGGAACTGAAGTCATTGTTATTTTTAGTGATCTTTCACAAGAAAAATATTGCATTCAAAATATGTGTTAAAAGAGAAAATTGGAAAATTTTGTAACTTTTGGTTATTTGGAATTTTGTTCATTCAAAAATTGAGAAATTGTGTTTCGTAGCTTTTGTAGTTGAAAGAGATACCTTATCCCTACTATAATTAGAGTTCATCGAATTAAAATATTGCATAATCATCCATTCTTTCATTTTATTGGGTCAAGGTCACATATATCATTAGTTTCATTTCCATTTCCCTTTTGAGTAAACAACAACCTTTAAAAATACAACATAATTTTAAAATTTATTAGCAACTTTTATTTTCTAGAAATTCTCCTCACCAACATTAGGTAGGATAGAGCTTTGGAATAGGTTGCAAGGCGCACTCTCCAAAGCATCAAAACACACAATAGTATCTTTTGATAGGGATATTTCAAATCCACTTGCTACATTTTGTCCTGGGAAGCCCTTCTAACACAAGGGTCAATCATGAGGTCACATT
>CBVK0103027401.1:0-12637 GCA_900067695.1 Picea abies | reverse complement strand
GTAGGATCAAATACAAGAAACGATAAGGGGGGTGTCATCATGATGATGAGGAATGACATCGTGTCCAGAGAAGAACACGTGGTAGATAGTAATCCATAGAAAGGAAAAGAGGGAACCTTGTTGTCATAAAACATTTGGGACATGTGGCTAGATCCTAGCCCTTGAATACATCAATGAAAGGTCTTAGTAGTCCATCAGAGGAGTGTCGGTCGGAGTAAGTCGTGGTCTGGTGGAAGTTACACTCTGAATGGAGTACTCCATAATATGATTTGCATCTTCGATCAGAAAGTGGTTGCGATGAACGTCAATTGTCGATTTAACATGGACCCCACAGGGGCATGTTCAAAGGTGGAAGGATGAATCGTTAAACATCATGCTAGTTAGCACCTCGACATTTTCTGGGTTGTTTATTCATTGGCCTCCAGGAACATTAGATTTGTCAGACTGTACATCATCGAAATCGGGCCATTGAAGTGTGTGGGGAAGTCGTTTGCAGATACACTCTGATGGGGTAACTCTAACGGTATAGAAAGACTCTATCGAATCCATTAATATAGCAGGACAATTAGACGACAAATGAGGAGACAGGTGGTAGTATCCACACCAGTTTCCATGTTTTCATTATGTCAGTGCCACGTCAAGTGACATGTGTACCAGGGTGTCACATGGAAACCACATGGCATTGAGGTGGAATTGAGGGTTGAAGGCCCAAAAACTTTGGATGGCTGTAACTTTTGATCCAGAGCTCAGAATTGAGCATGGTTACAATCATTGGAAAGTTTAAGATGAGCATAATCAATCTACGTGGTCTAATTGGAGAAATGAACTAGTTAGGGAAAAATGAAATTTTGACACCTCGTTAGCGTAAATAAGCACTAGGGGGTCGGGTGATGTTACAATAGGAGTATGCAACATATAATAATATTATCTATCATTTCCTTCTTGTAGAATGATAACATCACGTAACGAAATTTGTAAGAAACAAATAAATTATTGAACCCAATAATAGTTGCTAGTTCAAATCGTATTTGGAAATATTCTTCCAGTGGGAACTACGGTGATTATGTTAGCTCTCCTTACTTTTATAGGAAAGGGAATTTTGAATGGCTCTTTTTCATAAACATAAACATAGTCTTCCAGTGGTAACCAATGTGATTATGTTGCCTCTCCTTGCTTCCGTATTTAGGGGAATTTTTTGTTTTCGTCCACTGACATGTGCATGCAAATCCATTTTTCATGTAATATATGATGCACTTTCATTAAAAAAAAAAAAAACCATCAAGAAACACACAGAAGATTAAAATAGTTCACAAATAGGTTTACTCTAAATTCTCCCAAGATATAAGGAAGGAATATTTTCCAAATGCCTACTAGTCTCGAACAAACTAAAGTAGTTGTTGGGCTCCAATTTTGTCATAGTTTCTGCCATATAAATACACTCATCATTACACCTTCTCCCTGCATTTTGTCAATAATATATCCCTAATTACACCATAAATCTTCATTATCTATTGTTATTTATCCTATGTGGTTAATACATAATTTTCCATATTTTTAGTGATTACAAGGATGATTATACAATAGTTTTTCCGATGATGGTCTAATCTTACGTTTCTATGTCCAAACAATAAGTTCCCGCACTATTCACGCACTCCAAGTCATTTGGTACTAGAAGGTTCTAAATCGTCTGATACTCACACTCCATGTCATCTAGTACTCACAATTCATCTCATCTGGTACCAGAATGTTCTAGGTCATCCAATACCAGCATCAACAACCATTCAGTACTGGATTATGGTCGAAAATTTGGAATGCTTCTAGAGGAAAATCGAGGACATGGGTTTTTTCCAGAACGACATTGAAATGTGGACCATTGAGTCAGAATCCACACATCGCGCACGTGTGAACATCCATCTCAGCGGGAATAATTCTGCAAAAATTACTAAAAACCTCAAACTACCAACTTGCACCTCAATTTTCGTGTAGATGGTATCATATCTAGAAATTCTACGATATGGGTTTTGTCTAGAATGTGGAAAATTCATATCTAGAAATTCTACGATATGGGTTTTGTCTAGAATGTGGAAAATTAAGTAAAAAACAAGAAAGGTTTTCAAAATTAAAATTGGTTTGGAAGATATGGGTGGATCCCTAACTCAAATATGCCCAAATTACAATAAAACCCATATTTTTGGGATTTCTTCCTAAAAATGTAAAATTTGAAATATGAGCATTGGGATTCGGTCCCATCCACTCCTCAATGATTTTTTGTGTATAAATAGAGACTCGTAGGGCTTATAAGGGAAATGAATCATTATCATTATCATCCTTTGTAATTGATTATTTGTAAAGAACAAGCATGAGAGAACAGATTTTGTAAACATAGTCTTTGATCAAAATAGAGAATTGATTGTTGTTGATTCATTGTGCATTATTACAGCTTGATATGATTTTGTTCAAGCAGGGTTAACTAGTGTGGGAAGAGCCCCTCGTTCTGGTAACATCCTTCTTCTTTCATTTTTATTTTATAGATTAGATTCTAAGTGTGTTGTTTCAATTCACATGTTTCATTTGCAATTCATATTCAGTTCAATTGTTATTTTCATTTTATGATTTAAATCTATTCTCTTGCATTAGATTGATGATAATAAACTTAGAGTTCATTATTCCTTTGAGTGTGCACATAATTCTTATATTTCTTCGACCATACTTTGCATCGCTTGTTTATTTCCATTTTGAGTCTCAAACCTTTGTTCTAGCATATTGTATTCATGTTTTATTATGTGTTTGATTGTTGCCTACAAGTTGCCTTTATTCACTCATTTCTAGCGTTGTTAAGCAGATATTATACACAGATAAGAGCAAAGTATTCATTTATATGTGTCAAGTGTTACGTATTGTTTCTATTCATTCATAAGAAATATAAAACATATTTCTTCTCCTGCATTCACCACTTGGGTCTTAAATTAGATCATTGTTCCTTCATCGAAACCATTTGTATGCTTGACTGATTATAAATATAGTTCACTTTCATTCCATATGCACTCACCGTATAATAAAACACTTAACTTATGGCAATCATTGTGTCCAACCAGATTTGTATTCATATGAGACCGATTGCAGAGCTAATTCATCTCACTTCATTATTTCCCCATGTAGATTTATGTTCTTAAAATAATCATTTAAATACATGGGGGATAAACCACTCTTCATTTCATTTCAATTTTCTCTCTTTGTCATGGTTTTCTATTTTTGAAATACTTGATAGATTTAAAGGATATTATTATTTACATAGTCCCTTTAAGAGAAGAACACAAATAAAAATAATTTCCTCATTCATTGTGTGCTTAAATAAGTGTTTGTCATAAGGTATATATTCATTGTTTTTTTATTCTTCATTGTCTTGCAATCCTTGTTTATTTACGTTTGGTGTAGTCACTTGAGGAACAATCTTTGAATTTAAAGATTGATTTAATTTATTGTCTTGATTGCCTTTTTAATCTTGTTTGGTTTTGCATTGTTTTTCTTTTTCTTTGACTTAATTCTTTCATAGTTCAAATATCCTTCTATTTCCCACACTTGGTTTTATTTCCCATACCTTTGGATTCCTTGCACTTTAATTTCACATAGCTTGAATCACCAACAAACAGATTAAAGGTCTAATTCATGAGATATGGCCTTCCCGCGTTGGAATTCTTCCCAAGGTGTTAGTTTATTTCCTGTCTCTTGAATTCGTTTCCATTTTCCTATTTCTTTTATTGCATTTAAGTTTGGATCCACTATAGGAAATAATTATTGAAGGATGGAAAACTTAAGTAAGATACTCACAATTAATCACATGAACATCACCCCGAGTGCATTAAAGAATGTGATCTAAGCCTTTGTAGAACTAAGTTATTCCTATGTCCCAGTGATGAATCCTTAGTGTTAATTTCCTATAGTGTGGGTTTGAAGATTGTTTTATTGGCTTTAGATTAGGCTCAAATCCTACATTTCATGTGCTTGAACCTCTAAGTCTACGACTCCCTGGTTGACAATTTAACGTTGGGAATTAATAGTGTATATATTTAGCCCAACAATAGCATTCTATTTCCATAAATTTTCTTACTAAGCAACAAAATTATCATTTTATTGCCATGTATTTTATTTCTAAACCACAAAAGTAACATACTATTGCCATGTATTTTCTTTCGAAACAACAAAAGTAACATACTATTGCCATGTATTTTCTTTCTAAACAACAATTAAAAGTACATAAAAGAAGATTATAACACATATTTTAACATGTATATATAAATTGATTTTTAACATAATCTATGATGTATTTTGATGGAAAAAATAAAAAACTTATCAAGAAACATAGATAAGAATAAAACAATTCACAAAGAGATTTATTCTAAATTCTCCCAAAATAGAAACAGGGAATTGAACCTTTGTCAAATCACTAGTAGTCTCAAATAAAATGATGTAGCATTCTATTGTGATTTCGTTTCTCGCTAAACAACAATTAGAAGTAAATAAACCAATATTATAACACTTTTTTCAATTAAACACACATATCAACATCAAATTCCACAGTTTGTGAGAATAATGGTTAGAGACTACATTCATTTAGTAATCTATGTAAAAATAGAAACAAATAATAAGAAGCCATACATAAGATTTAAATTTAAAACAACACAATGTGTGAATTTTCCTTGAAACAAAGTAATTATTAAGGGTTTATCTTAGAACTAACCAAAATTAAATCTTAGAGTGTCGATGAGCACCTTGTTGCATATGACTATTGAAACATATAAAATGATAGAGAAACTTAAAAAGCTCCAATCATAACCACTTGAAACCCTGCAAAGTAGTAATATCTTATGACATGTCTCACTATTACAGGATATGGTTACTCAATGCATATTGAACCATTCCCAAATAAAATCTTTTGAATTAATAATAGTTATTGAAATTGATTGAGAATTATAAGGAATGACGATTCAATGTGTATCCAATTATTCCCAACTAAAACACGATGACATAATAATATCATTAGCAAACATTGGCAATGGGATGTCCAGTGCCTAGGTGTTGTGAGAAATCTTACCCTATGGACATGCTAAGCTCCCCTTTAGACCAAGATCCCTATATTTGGTCCAAAGACAGAATTGAACAAGTGGTTACTACTCTCCCTATAGATCTAAATCAATCAAGCAAGCAAGAAAGAGGAAGGATGTGGTGTACCTTTTTTTGATGTTCATCCTCACTGCTCCAATCCTTGGGCTTGATCTCCAAGCTCCTAAATGCAACTAAAGTCCTGCAAATAATAGAAAATGAACTCTTCCTCCTAATCTAGAAGATTATACAAATCATATCTATCGATGAATATTGAAACGACAATAAACAAGAAAATCTACAACACATGAACTTGAAGGAAATAGGCCAAGTTGATATTAATTGGAAAGCCAAAGGAGGAAATTACAAAGCATGATTGAAGATGCAGTCACTTGGCCAAGATCTCTCCATCCATCCCTTGCATGAATCCTGCAATCAAAATGTTAATGCTTCCTCCAAAATAAAAGGTTCGATACCTCTAATATTCCTCCCTTTACCTTGGAAATACCTTCGATATATAGGCTTGAGAGGCACAACCACCATGATAAAATCAAGGATATGGTTGAGGATACGGATACTTAAGTTGGGATTTAGATCCTAAGATAGAGCCATAGCATAAGAGTTGAACAAAACCAAGCTCCTCCCAAGAGATCTGGCCCTTAAAAAGACGAGGAGGATCACATGATTCCCTCTAACAAGACTCGAGCCCCCACCTAGTGAGATAAAGAGAACCATGTAACCCCATTAACAAGTCCATAGGAGCATTTTCACCCCCTCAGTATGGGTAGGGGAGCTCCATCCTTCTAAAATGCTAAAAAATGGTCAAAATTTCCAAGGAAAAAGGTATATTTCAACTGTCAGATGAGAGGGATTCTTCTTCCAACATGACTTTGATATTGTGACAAATTTTTTCATGGTTTCAAGGGGCTCAGACACTTATAAAAGTGAATGAGACACTTTGGAAGGTGCATATGACACTTACGATAGTTCATGCAACACTTAACAAGATGCATAAGTCACCTTGCGACACTTGCAACACTTAGGGTGCGACACTCAAGTGTAACATTTTGGTGTGTAACAGATGCCCCCTAAAGTGTGAGGTCAGAAGAGAAACTAATGGCCAAAACACTTTAAAAAATATTCAATGCAAGGGTGCTAGAGTAGGAGAACCTAGCAGAAGATGCAAACAATCATCAATCAGTACACAAATATGTTACATTTTCGAGGAAGGCATACCTATTCTCGGAATATGAGATGAATCACAGAATGGATGTCGACCAATACACTGCATATACATGAGAATACTAACTAAGGATATGACCACTAGAGATATAACGTGGATCCATACCTCCATGAAATGAACTAGTGGTAGGCACGAAAAATACACACTGGATCTACGTGATGAAAAAACATAGCCACATATATATACAATATGGATCTATGTGACATTATAATATCAGTAAGATTACCAGCATGGTGATTGTATTGAAATATTTTACATGCTGAAATAATCTCCATCACGCCCGGGAAAAGCACATAACATAGTGAGTTCCCAACCTAGGGTCTTCGTCTTGATCCTGATGCGGTATGAATCTATCCATGTGAATAGATGATTTTATGTCAAGCATGGTAGAAACCACTTGATTAACGGTCATTGAGGTAAATTGTTAACAAGTGCGAGGGAAATCACCAATGATGACAATGACTCCCAAGGTACCCCAGTACATTCCAGTGAATGTGAATGAATGAGATGAGTTCAAACATTCATGGAATCATCTGATCAAATGTCAATGATGTGAACCTACTGTCGGAAGAAATGAGGCCTCCAATTGAGGTATGCAGGTCCCAAGGTACTAATTTGTTTCTAAGTCTAATTCCTAGATAATGTGCTTAAGTCGACAGGAAAAGACTCATTGAAGGAGGGCCTTGATGTATCCTCCATCATCGTGTTGGGCCCCAACAACTCCCCCTAAAGTTTTACAAAATTGAAAGGGCCCCCAATAGAATCTTAATAATTATAATGAGCTACAGAATCAACCTTTTCAAATAGTTCCATACCTTCGCTTTCTTTGAGACAAACTTAAGACATTCACTATAATATGAGACATTCATCACAAGAGTATATGTCAAAATTTAGGAACGAGCATGGAAATCTCAATTTAAACAAAAACATTAATTTTTATCAACTGATTACTTTCGTTTATGTGTTCATTCTTTTGTTCATTAGCAAGTTTGACTATTTTGAATAATGGGTTCAATACTTCATCAAATAATATCTTGGTTGGTTTCTCATTTTCACAAAATCATTTGGTGATATTAATTAATTAAATTCTTTTTTCATTTTGTATCTCATTTCAAAGTAAATATAATAATTATCTATCATTTGTTTGATTTTGTAAAAAACCAAAATTAATATTTTTTTTTTCTCCATTAACTTGAAGCTTCTAGAATTTTAAGATCATATTTGAAAGGAAATTATAAACAATGTTTGTTTAGAACTTATAGTTAGTTTAAATTCATTTTTTATTTTATTGTTTTAGATTTTGTTTTATTCACATATTAATTTAGGTTTCTTTTTGTTTCACAGGTTTCTATTATCAGTTATTTGGTATGGATTTGATCATGGCTTGATTGTATTATCTAAATACGTTAAAGATGATTGATCCAAAAATAATATTGGATTGCTACAAATAAATTTATGAGCAACAACAGATAAAATTTGGAAATGTGTCAAGAACAGAGACATGATTTTGCATGACTGATTACAGCCAAACCGTGAGAAATTTGAAGAAACGGTTGAAAACCCATCTCCCAAATGGACCCAATTAGCTTTTGCTTAGAAATTTTCGCAAACAAATGCACGATTTGAGAGACATTTGTGTCTCTTTATGAGACAAATTTCAGGTGGCAGAAATTATTAGTGATGCCCAGACTGTTCATTCATTGTATAAATATATGAAAAAGTTCAGAGCCATGGAGACCCAAGAAATTGAGAGGAGGATTTTTATCCTTTCTCTTTTGTATATTATTTATTTTGTAAACTTTTTTTATTTTCAAATGGAGTAACGGATGGTTGGAATCTTTGGGAGAATGGACGAGTATTTTCAAATAAGAATATGAATTCCAGGTTTCTTAATGCCTTTTGTCCTGTGAGTAAAATGGTTTTATTTTCATTATAATATCTTCATATTCTTTGAATAATTGATTATGCATTGATTTAAATTAGCTTTAGTCTTTTTTATCAATACATGGTTAATTGCTATCATTTATATATTAATTTTTTCAATCTTTAAGAATCTATTATCTCAAAAGTTCTTCCTGAACCATATGATGAACATATTTTGTTGAAACTATATGAAAAAACAATTTACTCTTTGGCTTTTGTGCTTTTGTAGATTGTGCAATGCTAATATTATTTCTCATATAATTTTTTAATATGAAACTTTATTTGTATTGAATTAGCTTTAGACTATTATGCATATAATTTTTTATATCACGCTTCTCTTTATGTTGTTCATTATATTTTGGTTTACTTTATATCTGTGACTGATCATCTATTCAAGTATTTTGAGTTTACATATGATGCTAGGTAGCTAGTAATACCATTC
The DNA here is from genome assembly GCA_900067695.1 of Picea abies. Classification (NCBI taxonomy): domain Eukaryota; kingdom Viridiplantae; phylum Streptophyta; class Pinopsida; order Pinales; family Pinaceae; genus Picea; species Picea abies. The sequence continues at coordinate 3,929 of CBVK0103027401.1, read as the reverse complement.
CTGAGAATTGAGATTTCTTTCATTTTCAGTTATTGAACATTTCAAGGTCACAAGATATATAATTATTTGTCTTTCTTTCGTTATAAACTCGATCCAGAATATGAAACACTTCCTTGAATTTCTTCAGGAAGTATTATGCTTTATTTTTTCATAGGTTTACACTTGACATAGGTTAAGAGGAGCTCATACAAATACAAAGAGATGAATTTATCTTAGTACTGCTAATCAGTGATAGGTTAGTAAGTGCATTGATTTCTTTTATTCAGATTTGTGTATATATGAATTAGACGATGATTGCATTAATCAACTTTGACTGTTTCGGTGTCATTGTTTCAATTGTATTTGCTTAGTATTTATTAGTTTAAAATCTTTAAACATTAAAAAAAAAAAAAGATTTATGTTCTTACTTTATCTTATTTTGAAATATTATTATAAACATTCATTTTCGCAAGATTTCAAGTAAATCTTGTAAACTGTATATAGATTGTTTATAATCATTTGTATATTCACGTTTCTTTTTAATAAACATTAGTAAGTAATAAATCATTTGTTAGAATCATAGATTTTAGATTAGTTTCATTTCTTTTATTATTTTTAGGAATTTAGTTGGCCAACGGAGCCATTAAACTCATCGGGTCATTTCATTCCAAATGGCTTGGGTTATTTAGACAACCCCGGTCCGGATTTGACCTTCCAGTTGATGGTGTGTCACTTATGCCCATCAACAAATGGCGCTAGAAGGAGGGAAGAGGTGAATTTAATGATTCAATGTTTTACCCCTTAGTGAGTCATAATTCCAGATTTATAAACTTTTCTTCTATGTCATCTTGAAATGCACTAGAAGGCAGGCTAGAATGACAAGTTGGCCTTGTAGGAGTCTTTGTTTTGAATGTATTTAATTCCCCATGTCTCCCCAAATCATTGTGTTGGAACATGATTTCCACTTCTCATTACTTGATATTCCCAATGAGACAATCTCTCTCTTGTCCAAACTCACATTTGATGGTGGGGGGGATGTATCTGCAAAAGACCATCTTAACAAGTTTTGGTGTAAACGCATCAAGCATGATATTTCTGATTTAAAGGTTTTATGCAGATTGTTTGCTTTCACTTTCAGGGAGCGAATTAAACATTGGTTTGAGTCCTTTCCAACATATCACATTATTGATTTGTTTCACCTTGTAGATGAATTTTTAAATGCTTTTGAAAAATATAATTACAATCAATTATGTGAATAATTTCAGACTTTATTAATCAATGGAAATTCATCTCCAAAAGGATTTTCAACAAGAATCCATCATGTTCTCTATAAATTTAATCTTGATGACATGTCATTTGTACTAAATATCCTTAATGATGCTTGTGTCCCTTTCATCTAGTCACATTCAATCACGAATGATGAATCAGTTCCAAATCCTATCACTCAATTACAAGAAGAATTTTGTTCACGGGATGAGAGGAATCCATTCCAAAATTTTGAACAAGCAAGGGAGGTAAAATCTATTGAAAAGGTTATTACTAACAATCAAATTGGTTTTTTCTCTGAATCATTGTATACTCAGTCCTCGACCATCGTGGAAGAAGATTTGATGTTGGGTCAAGATGAATGTTCATATTCTTCTAACCCTTTCTCAAATCAATACTTAAATTCAGTTATTGAAGAACACTTAGGTGACGAAAACGATCTTAAGCATTCTAACATTCCAATGAAACTGATTATAGATGTAGATCTACAATTGGAAGAAGAAACCTTAAACCCTCATCTACAAATCATACCTTATCCACAAGAAAGATCAGATGTTTGTCGTAAAAGTTTTGAATTATCTATCATACATGAGACAAATTTAGATGATCATATTATGTTGAAGAATTTATCACCAAAACAGAGTGAAAGTTTTAAGGAAAGTAAAGAGGAATGTCTTGAGAATACCATTGTTAAATATCATAGCTCAAGATATTATTTTCATGTGCTCATTTCTGATTCCTTTTACTCTTTATATCCCAATCTCTTCTTAGATTCCGGTGGACTTGATACTTTACCCACAGTATCTTACTCTTTTCCATCACAATCAAATCTTTTCGATATGCCAAAATGTGGTGAAATTAATTCCAAACATAACATTTATGAAGTTGGATTTGATGCTCTTTCACTTTCATCACTCGCATGGAAAAATGACATGTTGCAAGATGATTTTACACGATTTATTGTTGAAAAAGACAATGCACTTATTCTTATGGAAATCAAATATTCTATTCATTCTTTGATTAGTTCGAATTTTAATGTTTATGCTTCACATTTTGAAACAATCAATATCATCAAAAGAAACGTTCAAACCAATAATCTAATTGATGCCATGAATCCTCTTATGATGTGTTCCGCATTGATATATCCATTTCATCAAAGTGATAGTTTGCATCCTAATTTTTATGATAGGATCTTAGAATGGCTTGAAGATTCGTATCTAAAAAATCTTCATAATAAAGATAAAGTTGTGCTTGCTTTGTTTCTACCTAAATATCTAGCAAGTAAGTATTACATGATTTTTTTAGATCCTCCATGTGAAGAAATTGATGAACACTTAGAGAATTGTCAGAAGGATGGGGCACTTTGGCCTTGGTTGATGGTTATGTCAAGTCCCCATAATATTGACAAGTTTTCCAAACTTACTTACACTCTTCCATGCCATTATGACCCATATCATGACCAGATTGCATAATGGTTGGCGGATTCATACATCAAGAAGTTTCAAAATAATGGCAAGGTCGTGCTTGTTTTGTTTTTAAAAGAATATATAGGAGGTAAACATGACATATTTATTTTGTATCTACAAATACTACATTATTTTATTCTAATTTTTGGCTTTCTATGCCTTGCAGGATTGAAAATGCTCTTGTGGTTGCATTGGAAATACGATTTTACTTACTGTTTTGATCTATTTAGTAGTTTAGAGTAGGTTTAGGAGTAGGTTTCCTTTAGTTTTCTTTCTCAATATTTCTTTGTGTAATAATGCATTTATGAACACAAGTGGGTACACTAAGAGAACCATAATATGAATGTTATCAAGGAAGTCCACTTTAAATCTTTTTCTCTCTGCTTTTCGTTGAATATTTCTTTTCAAAAACACAGTATCATCATGAAATTTTTAAATGGAAAGTAAAGAGATAACTAAATTTGAACTATCAATTCAACCCTAACCCAAGGTGCCACAAGTAGGACTGCACTCATCTTAATAATGATTTTTCTATTTTCTTTTAGTCTCTTTTATTTTTAATAATAATGTTTGGTCAAAGGAGCATCTCATGTATCACTATCTTAAGAAAAGAACTTGCTCGCACATGATATTTTATATGATTTAGTTATTCCTTTATTTTACAGTGAGATGATAGTGGATGCAAAAGCTCAAGTTTATCTTTGGCCAAAATCATTTCCTGAAAAGTTTTCTTTTGGTGTTTTGATTTTGTGTACTTCTGATTTTGAATCTCATTAATAAAATTTGATTTGGTTTGTTGCGTGTTTTTTGTTTTTTTTTATTGCTTTAAAGGAGTTTTCTTCTTATCTGTCTTTTTGAATCAATATATTTCCGATCAAAGAGTTATTTTCGAAGGAAGCATTTATTTTAAGACTTGTGTTTTTCAAGCAATTTGAAATAGTTCAAAGATGTTTTAATATTAAGATATAGCTCAAACAATTGATTTTTAAGTCAATCGTCACTTTCATTTTGTCCTCAAATTGTCTTTGCTAGAGTATTACACCAGAGATATGGTTTAAATCTTTGAGAATTACGATGATCTTTAAACTTTTCACACCGTCTATATTCTTAAGGAATCACTTTTATGTGCTTCCCCATTCTCTAGATGATTTCTTAAAGGAAATCTAAAATCTCTAAACCATGATAAAACTTCTAGTTTTGAAAGCAAATAAATGACAT
>CBVK0103027377.1:0-11891 GCA_900067695.1 Picea abies | reverse complement strand
TTTTTATTGAATCCAAAAGGAAGAGCCTTGCAACAACTAATTGCTCCAATGCTCTCAAGAGACAATGAGTGAATATGAGATGGCAAGAGCAAGATGGATGGGGCGAAAATCCTGTAGCATAACTTTAGCTCAAAGAATGGTGAAGTGAATGAGTGAGGAGGGGTTTCTTTTATACCTCAAGAGGCAAGGTGAAGGCACTTGGATGAGTGCCAAGTGTCAAATCCAAAGCAAGAGAGTGAATCTCAAGAAGGGGGCGCACTAGCTTAAGGTTTTAGCTTGTTGAGTGTGAGGATTAATGAGTTGGAGCGTGGGGACCATCTAATGGTGGTATGTTAGGCTAGGGGGGGCGCACTAAGTATGAGAAGGGCCCACAAATCAATTCAAGGGATTTTTCTAAAGTTTTGGGTGTGAGGGGGGCGCAAATCCCCCTAGGGGCGCGAGGGTTCTAGTGAATGGGTGAGTTACGAGGTGTGGAAAAGTTAAAAGGTTGGTAAGTTGGGTTGGGTAGGTTAGAAATGTCCATCTTTTCTCTTTTCCACCTTCACATAGACCCATTAACTCAATTTACAAAATTTACAAAATTTGACTTAGCAATTAAAATTGTTGTTTTGACTGACCGACACTCCGGGTGGACAAATGCATAGCAAAATTTGTCCGACTGAGCTAAAACTTGGTCCATGGGTGTAGGGGGTGCCTTTCCATTTTATTTGAGCACAAATACCCCTATCAAAAACCCAAAGACCTAGTTTTTACAATATTTGCTCAAAAACATTTTATTAATTAAATAATTAAAATTCCAACCTTAGGAAAATTAATTAAAAAAAACCTATCTAGACTCGACCAAATTCCGCGAAACTTTCTACAATATCTAACATGGTCATTTACATCATTCCTAAGCAATAGCTACCAAAGGATGAGACGATTAGAACGTCGTTCACCACTTTGGAGGAATTATTGCAAGTGTGAGGGAAAAACACATGGGAAATCAACCAGACTGAAAAGCTCAGTTGACAACCTGAGGATAAAAAACCCTCGGTGAAAAGAACTCTCCCAATGAAAACATCCCAAGGTACCTGACCTAACTATGATCCATGCAGACTTATTACATTATTAACCCACGCAGGGGTGCGGAAATTTCGCTTACAAAATTTTGTGCTGGAGGCATAAAATGCCCAAGTAGAACCAAAATGTCTTCAACATACTTGCATCTGATGATGCATATCTTCATGGCACATGGAGTTGACCCCCTAGTTGAATAGGCGGTCAACATAAGGTATTGACTATGAAGAAGCATTTGCTCCTGTAGCCAGATATACTTCTATCAGAACCACCATAGCTCTTGCAGCCAAAATGAAGTGGAAGTTACACCAGATGGATGTGAAAACAACCTTCTTAAATGGTGTTATTGAAGAAGAAGTGTATATAGAACAACCACGAGGGTTTGAAGTTGAAGATAAAAAGACTCATGTCTGCGGGTTGAAGAAAGCTTTGTATGGGTTGAAGCAATCTCCTAGAGCTTGGTATGGCAGAATTGATAGTTTCTTGACAAGCTTGGGCTTTACTAGGAGTAAAGTTGATTCTAACCTTTACTTCAAGGTTATGAATGATGAGACAATCATATTGCTACTATATGTGGATGATTTATTCTTAACTGGAGAAGAAAAGTTCATCACAGATTGCAAGAAGAAGCTTGCTACAGAATTTGAGATGAAGGACCTAGGCTTGATGCATTATTTCTTAGGTCGAACTTTGGCAGAGCCCAGAGAAGTATGCAGTTGAAATCCTGAAGAGATTTGACATGTTGGAATGTAAAGCCATGAACACACCCATGGAAACAAACTTGAAGCTCCTGGTTGATACTTCGTCAGAGTTGGTTGATGCTACTCTGTACAGACAGATTATTGATTCGTTGATGTATCTGACAAATACCAAGCCAGATATATGCATTGTTGCGAACACCTTGAGTCAGTATCTGGTGGAACCCAAACGTGTTCACCTTGTAGCTACAAAGCATGTGATGAGATACCTTAAGGGTACGTTGAATTATGGTCTATGTTATACTAGAGATCATGACTTCAAACTGTGTGGTTATACTGATTCAGATTGGGCTGGAAATGTCTTAGATAGAAAGAGCACTTTGGGAAGTTGTTTCAGTTTGGGGTCAGCCATGACTTCATGGCAAAGCAAGAAGCAATCCAGTATTGTTCTCAGCACGGCAGAAGCAAGAAGCAATCCAGTATTGCTCTCAGCACGGCAGAAGCGGAATACATTGCAGCATGTTCCGCCAATTGTGAAGCCATATGGCTTTGAAAGTTGTTGACAGTTTGTTCGATCTGGAGATGGAAGCCACCGTGATTCTATGTGATAACCAGAGTTGCATAAAGATGACAAAGAACGCAACGTTCCATGATAATTCGAAGCACATAGAGATCCGATTCCACTACATTCATGATATGGTGCAGAGGGGAGTTGTAAAGCTCCAATATGTTGGCATAGATGTGCAGGTTGTAGATGTGTTGACCAAGCCTCTGTCTCATGTGAAATTTGAGTACTTCTGAGACAAGCTTGGTGTAGTCTGAAAGGACCTCCCTCGAAAGGGGGAGTGATGTTGATGATACTATGGTATCCTAACCAACAACGGGTAGCTTCGTTAGGATTTTATATCCTAGGTATTTGATCATCGCTACATAGATCCTAAAGGTCCAGTAAGGACGGTTTGTTAGAGTACATGTGCATGTATATGTCAGTTGTGGTCAGTAGTGGTAGCTCCATTAGGATTTTATATCCTAGGGGATCTTATGATTCCTGGGCAGATCTCGAAGTCCAGTAAGGACGGCCTGTCAGAGTACCACATGGTAGCTTGTTAGTATTTTATATCCTAGGGAATCTTATGATTCCTAGGCAGATCCCGAAGAACCGGTAAAGACGGTCTGTCAGAGTACCACAAAATGTTGTTGTTGCACCTGCCTCATTCTGTTGCCATATGTTGATGATGTTGTCCCAACCTCGTGTTGTTGATGATGTTGTTGCAGCCTCGTGTTGTTGATGATGTTGTACCATCTTTTTGTTGTTGGTGATGATGTTGTTCTAGCTTCGTGCTATTGATGTTGATGTTTCAGCTTCATGTTGATGATGATGATGATGTTACTCCAGCTCCATCCTGTAAATGATGATGATATTGATAATGAGTAAAACTTCCGATGATTTATAGATGTGTCAGTCAGTGTTCGATATGCTGATAATGATGTTGCCCTCTCTCTCTTGATGATGTTGTATTGGGTCATGTCAGTAGAATACCCTTCTCGTTAAGGGGGAGTGTTGAAATATTGTAACTTCGAAGAATATTCTAATTATATTTGAGTTATTATTTTATAGATCAAATCCCCTTTTGTCGGGTCTTGTATAAGACCAAATCCCCTTTTGCAGATTGGTCAAACCATATTTATATGGTGGTATTTGAGAAGCCGACCCCTAGTGTTTATAAAGTGGTTTTAACCACTCCTAAAAGAAATCGGCCCTACTAAGTGAATAGACATAACCCTAGCACCTCAACTAGTATTTATATGTGAGGATGGTGCCTCACTTAGACACACTCACACTCACTCATCTAGTGCGCATATCTTGAAGGTAGTTGCAGTTGCAGGAGGAAGGAGAAGAGATATGCATGCTCAGTCTTGATTTATTCTTGGTGTTTTGGTCTTAGTCCTGGCATTGTATCGGCAATCTATTATTGAGGAAGTTTTATTGGGTTTTCTCCCCCATGAGGGTTTCCCAGGATAAAATGTTGTGTACCTTGTGATTGTGTTTCTTTCAGTGATCCTCTTTATGTTGTTTTTTTAGAAATGCATTGAATGCTCATGTAATTTGGAAATAACCTAATAACAGCATTAAAACTTAACAAAAGTGGCAAGGGAAGAGAATACGGGGCAAAGGTGGGGTAAATTTTATTTACTTTGCAACAAAAGAAATTTTTATACACTAGCCAGCACAATAATGCAGGATGGCATAGCCACTCACATTCAAAGTGTGGGAAAACAAAAATTAATTACTTAAAATAAATAACTTAAACAAATTAACCACACAACTTTGGCACAAGGTGGAGGACAAAGCCTTCCGATTTTGTAGCAAAGGTCGACAAAATTAACAAAAGCAAAAATCAGAAAATTATTTATAATCCTAGCTGGCACGATTTTGCAAGGATGGCAAAGCCAAGCTCAATGCAAGGTGTGGGCAAAAATTATTAAAATTATTTACAGATTTTAAACTTGGAAAGAAATAAAAAGTGCAAGCCCGAGAGACTCTCTCCGGCTACTTACAATAGCTTTAGAAAGTGAGAGAGAGAGAGAGAGAGAGAGAGAGAGGGGCTTTGCACCAAAGCTTAGTGATGTTCTCTTGAGCCTCTAATTATCAATTTTGGGCAGTTCTTTTATTAGTGAAAACCTGCATAAAACAGTCAAGAAAGCTTGCTGGAAAATGCTAAAAATCACCACAATATGTTAGTTTTAGGTTAGCATAGGTACAGAAATTTTTACCCCGCTCAGAGATGTGTATAAGAGACAGTCACCACAATATGTTAGTTTTAGGTTAGCATAGGTACAGAAATTTTTACAGAAAAAATCTAAACTTGAAAATTGGAATTTAGGATTATGATGATTACATGTTCAAAAAATAAACAAATAAAGGGTTGAATTTAAAACAGAAAATTAATTGAATCAAAATGGAGTCTTTGGAGTTCCTCCTCGAAGCTTTGGCAATCTGCAAGTCTGTAAACCCTTACTACACAATGAGGCAAGAAGGTGAGATCCTTTAAGAGGCCTACAAAATACTTTGTAAACTCTAATAAAATCAAATCACATAAATCTATAGCAATACTACTACAAATTTATCCCTAGCAAAATACTTTGCTTAGGGTTCTTCAAGTAAAACAATGTGAAGCAGGAATAACAAAACCTACAATGTTACCTCACCAAGAGCAAATATCACACAACAGTAGCCAATAGAACCAAGAATACACCATGAAAGCACCAAAGAACACCAAGAAATCCTCCAAAGCTTCACTTTATTGCTCCAAGAAAGGTTACCAAGTGGCAACAAAATTACAAGAGAAAATGGGAGAGAATGAGAGAGAGTGGAGAGAGATTTTGGTATAATGGAGTTACTGTGAAAACTTCCTGTCAAAATGAGGAGAAGGGGCTTCCTTTTAAAGGAAGGAAAGAGGAGAGACTCACCTTGGATGAGTTACAAGTGTCACCCATCCAAGAGAGAGAGAGAACAAGTCAAGGGGGGCACACTTTTAGAGTTTTGGAGTGAGTTAGGGTTTGAGGGGTGAGATGTGCGGGGGGAAAACCCCATTTGACTTGTCATGGGGGGGTTTTCTAAGTGGATTTTTACTTTTCCAACTTAGGAAATACATTAGAAAACATTTCCCCACTTCTTTTCTTGACTTTAGAAACTTTTACAATTTTTTGTTGTTTTACCTTAGCCAATTATTTGTTGACTTTTGACTAACTTGAACTCCTCATGGACAATGACCTAGCAAAACTTGTCCAATTGGCTAAAAATTGGTCCAAGGGTGTAAGGGGCCATAACCCATTTGTTTTGAGNNNNTTTACATTTTTCATCAAAATTAATTAAAATTTCCAATTTACAAAAAAAATTAATTATTAAAAAATCCTATCAAAACTTAACGAAATTCCGCAAGACTCTAGCAGATGTCTAGCATGGTCATTTACAACATCTTTAGACCTTAGTCACCCATTGGGCTCGATCATTAGAACACCTTTCACCACTTTGGAGGATTATTGAGTGAAAAACTCGAGTAATTAAAATCGTTGAAAAGAAAGATTAATAACCTGAGGAAAAAAAACACTCGATGAAAGGACTTCCCTAATGATAAAGTTCTAGGCAAGTAAATTATTAAAACTTGACCCATGCTAACATATTACAAAATTATCCCATGCAGGGGAGCGGACATTCCGTGCAAATAGAAAGAAGTGTCGGGGGCAAAATTGCCTTGCTGAGCCATAAGTCTTCAAACTTGTTGTACCACAAGGTACATATCTTCATGGTACATGACGTCGACACCTAGTTGAAATAGGTGGTCAACAGGGACCATGGATTATTTCCGTCTTCAAGGATTTTAACCACGTAAACACTAGTGTACTAATCATTGATCTATGTGTGAGAGTGTTAGTCTTAAAGGTGTTTGATCTGTGTGGATATACCTTGTTTTCCAAACATATGATAGTTTCTTCTAGTTGAATTGACGATTGGTCATGGTAACATTTGAGCATGTGTGACATTAACTATACAACCATACAGTTCTCATTGTTCCCTATGAATGATTGACTGCATGTTATCACTCAAAATGCACCACTGAATAGCAATGACTCCAAGATCTATAGTAAGGTAAACTCTGATAACTCATAAGCAATCAACTCTAGGTCACTAGCTAACTACTTCTACGTTCGGATTGGTGCTATTCCAGTCACAGGGGGACGTCCCTAGTGTTTATGCGTTGGTAATTACTTAGAAATTTGTGTGTTAGTATGACAAATCAGCACATAAATAATGATCCTTAGTATGCATGCAACCAACCAACAACAAGAGAATATTGATAATTAGAGAAAGAGAGCATTTCAACTTGCAATAGCTAAATATGAAAGGAAAACATAATAAATATGTGCTCTAGGTGACTGATATAATAAAAATAGAGACATAAAAACTACCCACACCATTACACAAGACATAAAATATTCCATCAACAAGAAAAGGCATAGTCAAACTTTATTTGTATTGGTCAAGAGATTGGTTGCATCATGAAGACGGAATACAAGACCGATCACAATATTTCTAGTCAACACAAAGTACAAACAACAAAAAGAAAGAACATAATCTGAAGAAGAAAGGTTGTTGACTTCTCTGAAAATCTCTCTCAAATAATGGTCATTCACCCTTCCTTTATAGATTCTTGAAATCTCTAAACAAGGCGCCTTAGTCATGCAAAAATACCTCTGCAGGTCAGTGGTTGAAATAAATGGAGTAAACTGCTGAAATAAGCCACCAAATAGCCATAAATAAATCTCTCACTCTCACTAAGACAGAGTCACCCTGTTCCAAATTTAGCCAAACTCGTGCGCCCTCCATGCGGTGTTGACTTAACTGAAAATAAATTGAAGATAAATTGTTCCAAAATTATCCTAGCTCATGCACCCTCCATGAAGTGTTGACTCAACTCAAGATAAGTGAACCTTCCCAAAATAAGTTGGTCGTCTAATAATATCATCCTCCTTATGCAAGAAAGCCACCCTCTCTTGCCAACAATAGTTGATGTGTCATCCACTGGAAATAGAACCAATGCATGGATCCCAATCTTATCTCACTGCCAAATTTATCTAATAAAGCGCCCTCACCTGCTAATAATAGCACTACTAAAAATAGCAATCCTCCTAAAAATAGGAAAAGACAAAAAATGTAGGGCACTGCTAGGAGATCACTCCCAAATATAGCACGCTTAAAAATAGGCACTACTAAAATAGCAACTTCTCGCATGTCAATGAAATGAGGCTCATTGAATTCGATTTTCCACAAGGAATCCAGATATATGCTTAGAATCATCATATGAACCCTAAAACCCTAACTGCTAAAAATAGCAATGTCTCGCATGTAGCTCGAAAAACACTCATTGGCATCGTGAACTCGCAAAGATCCCAAATATGTAGTCATCTTTGACCTGTGGACCTATTAACCCCTAGATTTCCTCACCTGGAAATCCTGAGGGTTAGGGGCTAGTTTTTTTCATTTATTGGCATTCAAATGGCTCTTTCAGAGATAGCACTTGGTCAAGCCAAGGTCTGTCTCGCTAGTTTTTTTCATTTATTGGCATTCAAATGGCTCTTTCAGAGATAGCACTTGGTCAAGCCAAGGTTGGTTTCCATTGAGGTCAAGTACAGAGATTGGTTAGGTGGTTTTCCTTTTTTACAAACAAAAGTTTACACAGGTCTTCATGGATAGAGAGAAATGTCTTATTTTTGGCATATGCCCTACTTTTTATGAAACGGAGATCGAAGATCCGCATGTCAGTATTGATCACATATTCTGAGTCCTTGTGAGCTCTTGATTCCAATGAGACTTTTCCAGACGACAATCGAGCAGTTACTATTTTTAGCAGGCGAAGTTATGGGCCTCAGATGATGATTCTGATCACATATTTGGATTCCTCGATGAAAATCAAATCCGATGAGTATATTCTCATTGACATGTGACAAGAACCTATTTTTGTCAGTGTTATTTTTGGACATGCTATTTTTGGCAGTGGTATCCTGGTGGTCCTAGACATATTTGGGGCCTTTCCTATTTTTTAGGGTGACTATTATTTTGGGCAGGTCTATTTTTAGCAAGGCTATTTTTGGCAGGAGTGGTCGACATTGTGGGGGACACGTGGCAGTCTCCAAGAGTGACATGTGGTAGGATGTGGGGCACATGGATGAGTTGGGCGCTAGGATGGCGCATTGTGGAGCCCAACAGGTGGAGGGAAGAGTCAAAGGGGGCACCTACCTTTTTCTCTTACCTAACTGGGGCGCCTACCTCTTTTCTCTCCCTAACTCCCTCTCTCACTCATCTGTTTCCCCTCTCTAACTTAACTCCCACTCCCTCAAACTACTCCTCTAACTCCACTCTCTCCTCACTCAAGGGAGGCGCCCACCTTTTTTCTCTCACCTAACACAAGGTGCCCACCTTCATTCTCTCCCTAACTCCCTCTCCCACTCACCTAATTTCCCCTTTTCTCTCCCTAACTCTCTCTTTCCCTCAATTATCTCTCACTTTACTCCTACTCTCCCCTCTCATTCAATAGGGTGCATGGCCTCACCTTCCACTACCTTCCATTGGTGTGCCTCCTCGAGATATGCGCCCTCCTCTTCCCTCTTGGGATATATATACAACTGGTCTCCATTGTCCAAGGGTTGGATCTTCTTCGTCAGCAGCTCACTATTTCAGATTTCTCTCTTCTCTTCTCTTTTTCTAGCTTCTATCTCTTACGCAGGGATCATCACTACACCATTTTTGTACCAATTTCCTTGGCGCAATCAGCCTCGTGGCATTTGCAGAAATAAAATCTTGATGTGCTTGTACCAAGCCTTCTTGGTTTGTTGGTGTCTTAGATTGTAATCTGTTTATATTTCAGAAGTTATTTGCATATCATTTGGGTATTATCTACTGTTTGATATTGCATTCTACGTATTTTCATTTTCTGATTTTGAGCTAACGATTGCAGGGATTCCACCAAAACATTTAAAAAAACATTATTTTGAAACTTTGGCTGAATAAACACAGCCACACTTTTCTTTAGTTGCTGCTGTTATATTGTTTTTTTTTTTGCAAATTTACACGTAGCGGATAGCAAGAAAGAAACCCAGGGACGCCCCCCTGAGGTTAGCATGCACCAACCCGAATGGAGAGGACTCTGTCACTGACATACTAGGAGCAGATTTCCTACAATTAACATTGTTTTCCATGCAGATTTCAAGCTGTTTAAAATCTGTTTTAGGGTGCGGAAAATAGTGCTAACAGGACCTCCAAACTTTGGCTTCTAAAATATAGGAAGATTGGTAAAAGTAGCAATTTTCCCCAAAACTGATGAATATGCCTCTGAAATGAACTGTAATCCCTAGAAAACTTGTCTTTGATCTCTATGAAAGCTGTCTCTGACTACAAGCTCAATGAAAGCTAGCTGGATATAAACCCTCCATTTGCATAGGCAAATATGGGGGTTAATACTGCAGCAATAGTGTTCCTTACACAATTTTTATGGCATCATTTGTTGACATGTTTGGCACATTTGACAGGAAACCATCTTATACAGGAGATTTCTGATGAGAAAACAGATTTTTGGAGTGTAGGATCTCAGTTGTTCCTTCTTTGTCATTTGGCAAATTTGCTGGGAATAATCATGAGCTTATGGTCATGAGCCTCTTTGCCATCTTCTACATTTTGGAGATTGTTATTTGATAGCATGGTGATTGTTCCTTGACAGCATCGAGGAATTTTGGGTGCTTGTTGTGACTACTCTCATTACTTCACTATTTTCCAATGAGGCTTCACTATTTTCCAACAAGGATTGTGTGAAGGTGTTTTGGAGGTTACAAGTTTGGAGATGAACTCCCTGTTATCCCCATTTTGTGGGATGACTAAGGAGATGATGTCTCGAGGCCCTCAAGTTGCAGACATGGAGTGCCGAGAGACAACATGACTAGCAATGTCCACTTGCACATATGGAAGCCCGCTCTATCACCACAGTTTGATCCATCGTCAGCACATCCACCACACCAGCTAGCTTCTGGAAGGCACATGGGTCTTGCTCCATGCGATAAAAGTCAGATATTGTAGCAAGTAATCACCCTAATATTTGAGGCATTTAAGCATCTTGTATTGAAGTTGCTTTCGATTATAGAACGTATGCTTGGACATTATGCTTTTGACCCCATTTCACCTTGGTGAGTGTCATCAATTTCCTAGTAAGTGGCCAACTTTTTGGGAAGAGATGCAACTAGGGGTCCCTTGAGGGGTCATCATACCATTCCCGACCATACTTATCACTTTCCGCTCATAACATTCCCATCACATTGCCCCCTTCTAGGCCCTTTGGCTTTAGTAACCCAAGAAGGGCATGTACCTCATTTCAAGGGAAGAAGGGGTTGAAGGCCCAAAGGGATGATGGCTAGAAAAAGATAAGACCCTAAAATATAAACCTTCCATATGCTCGCTCAAAGAGGTCTTGAGAGCAATGAAAAGCTTCTCCTAAAAAATCAAAGACCTGCAAAAGTAAAATAACATTATGAACATGTCCCCACTTGTTGAGGTCTATACACTCATGTGGTGTCCCTTTCTTTCCTTGCATATGGCAGTCTGTGTACCTCTAGCTTCAAGTGGACCTTGTGGTGTTGCCCCCCAAGCTAATCGATTTCACTCTAGGGAGTACCCAAGGATTTGGACTATTAATTAATTAATGGCAATGAATGGGCTTGGAAAAAGGATGCATTGAAAACGAATGTGCAGCACACCCTCTACAAAGGCACCCATAGATGAGACAATGCAAGCCCTTATATGTCACGAAACCCATTGACCTATGAAGTCTAAACCCCTATCCACCTCATCATCCACTACATGACCTTGAGTGGGAACCCTTGGTAGCATCCCCTACTAGAGGGTTTTGGTCTACCCAATATGACTTTTATGACACCCCTCCCATACCGAAACTTGGTTAATTGAATAGGGTCTTTCAGCATTTGTTTAATTTGATGACGTAGTTTTGATGCACATTTTTAGATGCCTTGTTTATTAGATGTGGTCTTCACTTGCCATGATATTTTAACTTGAGATCTTTGGAGGGCATACCCATTTGTTTTGCAAGAGCTTGTTTGGTGGACAG
The DNA here is from genome assembly GCA_900067695.1 of Picea abies. Classification (NCBI taxonomy): domain Eukaryota; kingdom Viridiplantae; phylum Streptophyta; class Pinopsida; order Pinales; family Pinaceae; genus Picea; species Picea abies. The sequence goes on along the minus strand of CBVK0103027377.1, from coordinate 463 downwards.
TTTTGGAGGAACAAGCCTAGCTTAGGCTTCCATGGGGATTGAAGCCCACAGGTTGGGTGCCAAGGGTGCACATGCCAGATCATGATGACTTGCATTTGGAGGCCTAGAAAACACCTTGGAAGACATAACCTAGCCCTCACATCCCAAACAACTTTCCTAGGAGAGGAAAAACGTCACTTTTGGAGGGTTGGCGTCACCTAGGGCTAGGTTTTGGTGGCGATGAAGGTGTTTCTCATTGACACATTGCACATTTTGAAGGATGGAGGATTTGAACCATGAGGAAGAGGATTATATGAGTGACATGTGGACTTTGGAGACCTATCCATGCTTCCCCAACTCCAACAACTTGCTACAAGTTTCAAAACGTCTCCCTAAAGGGGTGACACCATCTTATTTTAGGGTTTCTAATATGAAAAAAGTGTAAATTAAATATTATTATTTGGTTTAAGGGGTAAGATAAGGG
>CBVK0103027362.1:0-12670 GCA_900067695.1 Picea abies | reverse complement strand
TTAAAACTCATACCATTATACAAGAAACAACCTTGGGTCCATTACCCAAAACTTTGCGTTACCGAAATTCGCTACCAAACTTTCTTCAAGGTTTGACATCAATGACAACCAACCTTAATCAACATTTTTGTGTATGCTATGTAGGACAGAAGGACATCATAAGAACACATGTCCAACTTTTGCGCAGTACTTATCTAAAGAGGTGCCAAACCCCTTACCAATAGGAGGACCATGGTGCAATATTTGTAAGATACATGGGCATGATCCATATCATTGTCTAATGATTCAAAAGTATAAGATAGTACCAAAAATTTCATATTGCAATTTTTTCAAATCAATGGGTCATGATGATAAGGACTGTAGAAAATTGGAATTGATGAGAGAAAGGACTTCAGACTCTTATAGGGTGCAAGCAGAGATGATGATAGGGAAAGTTTCACCTCAGTTCAACTAGGTGCCACCACCATTCAACCATGCACAATCGTAGTACAACAATGTGCAGTCATAGTATAATCCTGCGCAGTATAACCATGTACTTGAGTACAATGAACCATGAGGAGATGAAGGTGGATTCAGAGGTGGAGGATGAGGTAGAGGATGATTTGGATGAGGCAAAGGACCAGTAGTGTGCCACAATTTCCAACAACCAGAACATTATGCAAGGGATTTTCCACTTCCACTTTTGAAATGTATGTATTTTCGTGCAACATACCATGACACAGAATACTACCCAACACTCTTGGGAAAGATTCAGGGAAAAAAGGAAGCATAACAACCAGAATGTCCAGTGGATTTCTGCAGAATCTAGGGATGATGGGAAAAACATCAATATAGTTACTTGAAGAGGATCCAAGATAGGAGTGGATGAAAAAAAATAAGATCCATCTCAACACCAATGGGTCAAGAAGAATATTGATCTAGGGAAGTAGTTTGACGCACAAAAAGAAAAGGAAACATTTAAGGACGCTAGACAGGAGCTTCTCAAGGAAAACATTGCATCTACATCAGTTGTGAAACAAACTCAGGACCCAAAAATGTATGAAATTCCATCCTCAATGGATCATACTAGTAAGGGACAACCTTTAGAACAAATAAGTACCATCAATACTTTTCTGCAATCATGTGTTAAGTTATTGAATGATCCATCATATGTTAAAGTCTTACATAATATGCTAGAAATATGGAACACAAAGGTAGAAGGGAAGTTAGAGAAGAAAATTGTCAATCGTCTCCTTACATGAAGAAGGACAAGTAGAGAATTCAGACTAAATGCCAACATTGGGGACTTCAACATGGGAGATATCATAGTGGATTTAGGCTCTGAAATAAATGTACATTATGCTATTCACTTGTCCAGTTGAAACTAGCAAATAAACACAGGGTGTTACCAATTGGAAGGCTTAAAGGGGTGACAGTAGATTTGGATGGAGTGTGCATTGTGGAAGATTTTGAAGTAATAGAGATAGTAGATGGCACAACACCTTACCCATCATTACTTTGATTGGATTTGGAATTTGATAACCAAGTTGTGATCAACTTGAAGACAAGGAAAATGACTTTTGAATAAGGAGAATATAGATTTATTGCACCATTGGATCCTTTAGAAGGAGAAATGTTTGTAGAGGCGACCTGTTTGAATTTAGAAGAAATAATTCAATTATACAGAACTAATATGCGAGAAGAATATTATGTCAACCCAACTGCATATTGGGTACTCAGCTGGAGAAGAATTACATTGTGTGCTTCAGACTTAGATACATTTTTGGAGAATTGGCAGCAGAGACTACATGAAGTCTCCATAAGGAGGTGTGCAAGAATGGACTTTGTAGTAAGGTGGGTTGGTACAGAGATAAGGGAACCTCCCAGTTTTCATGGGTTGAATGATTTAGAGGAATTCTTGACAAAATATGAGGAGTAAGTCTTGGAAAATCATAGGTTGTTATCACTGGATATTGCACTCAAGGAAACACTTGCAATATGGTGGGGTGCACAAAAAGAAACAATTTAGGACTGGTATCAGTGTAAATGAATACTGCGCATTAGATTTGGTGCATAGTATAAAATCATTACAGTGCATAAGTATGATGGGAAAGGAACACCAGTTGAGAACCTAGAGAAATGCAGAGAACAATGAAGGATGACACCACCATAGGAATGGCCTCATCAATTCATTCATACATTGGAAGGGATCCCAGGTAACTGGTACATACCCCAAGAGATGAGTAGAGGCACTACAGAATGGACCATATTACAACATAATTTCATAGTAACCTTCTCATTTAAACGTGAAAACCCCAACATTGATTCATCTCTAAAGCTGATAAGGGGAGTGATATTTTTTAATCAACCGGAGGTCGAAATTATAACAAATTATCAACAACAGAACATACAAACAGTCAAAGAGTTACTCTCATGTTATCATGTCAAAGAGGAAGTACCAGATGAACATGATCCATGTAACATTCAGATCACATATATTGAAGGAGATAGAGAGAGGTGGAAGGTCCCTCTCCGGAGTCAAAGGCATTTTATGCACTAATCAAGGTCAAGAAAGTGAACATTGTGATAAAAAAAAATCCTAAAATGGAAAGTATTGGAGACTACCGGGATGAGAAAACACTAGAAAGGATAACATAGTTATTGCACGAATACAGTGACCTGTTTCTAGCAACCTTTATAGAGATGAAAGATATAAAAGGTGAGATAGGAGAGATGAAGATACCCCTAAAACCAGATGATAGACCTGTCAGACAAAGAACTTACATACTGAACATATTGTATAAGGAGAAAGTGAAAGTAGAAATTGACCAAGTGTTGGAAGATGGCATCATAGAACTGGTAGAGGAATCTGAATGGATTAGTACAATAGTAGTCTAGGAAAAGAAACAAGGGGGGATAAGTATCTGTGTAGATTTGAGAAAACTCAATGATGTTTTCTTACATGATTCTTTCCATACCCCTTTTGCAGATGAGTTCTTGGAAAATGTGGGAGGCCTAGAAGCACATTCATTCACATATGGATGCTCAGGTTACCATCAGATCAAAATATCTCCAGATGACAGGTATAAGACTACTTTTGCTACAAAATGGGGATCCTACCAGTATATAGCCATACCCTTTGTATTAAAGAATGCACCAACTATCTTTTCAAGGGTAGTCATAGCTAATTTTAAGGAATTCATACATCAGTTTCTAGAAGTATATTTGGATGACTGGACTATGTATAGTCTTTTGAAAGATCATGTAGAAGTTTTAAGACTAATGTTGGGAAGATGAGGCATTGTCAAATATCATTAAACATCAAGAAATGAATTTTTGGTACACCTTTTGGGATATTGTTGGGACATATAGTGTGCAAATAGGGGTTACTGATTGACCCTGCTAATATTGCAGTAATTGTGAACTTACCACCACCAAATTCAGTGTGCTAGTTAAGAGCCACACTAGGACATATAGGCTACTATAGGAAGTTTATAAATGGGTATGTGCAAATTACTGCACCAATGGAAAAAATGTTGAAGAAGGACACTTGATTTCAGTGGAATGAGGATTGTCAGAAAGGATTGAACACTCTAAAGGAAAATATGGTGACAACACCTATATTAGTGTTTCCATATTGGGAAAGGACATTTCATGTGCATGTAGATGCATTAGCAATAACACTTGGAGAAATTCTAGTGTAGCCAGGAGCAGGGGACTTAGACCATCCTATAACCTTTGCAATCAAGAATTTATCAAAATATGAGTAGAATTACAACACCATAGAAAGATAAGGCCTAGCCATGGTATATGCACTTCAAAAATTCAGACATTATTTATTGGGCAAGCATTTTAAAATGTTCACAGATCATTTTTCCCTCAAATATATTGTCAACAAGGCAGTGTCGGGGGGGGAGGATCTATAGATGGTTGTTATTATTCCAAGAATTTGATTTTGAGGTAATCAAAAAAACATGGAAGTTGAATGCAAGACCTTATCACTTGTCAAGGGTAACCAACGGAGAAGAACCTACTAACTTGGAAGACAACTTCTCTGATGCACAATTATTTTTAGTACAGGTAGTTGATGAATACTTCGATGATGTCACTGAATTCTTAAGTACATGAGTTTCACCACAAGATTTTAGTACCACAGAGAAGAAAAATATGGTAGTCAGAGGTGCAGACTATCAACTCATTGTAGGTCATTTATATAAGATGGGTGCATACAACATTTTGAGAAGGTGTGTGTTGGAACATGAACAACCCATGGTTTTAGCAGAAGCTCGTGAAGGTATAGATGGAGGAAACTGTGTAGGAAAAGATACCATGCAAAAGGTATCACGCGTAGTTTTATGGTGGCCAAAAGTTCATAAATATGCCAAGGAATATTGCCATAACTATGATGTCTTCGAGAGGGTTGGGAAACCCAACAGGAGGGATGAGATTCCCCTAAGACCACAAATAACTCTATAGGTATTTGAAAAATGTGAAATAGATTTTTTCAAACCTATTAACCCACCAAAAAGAAGTTCAGGAGTTGGATATATCATTATTGCGACTGAATACTTAACCACATGGGTAGAAGCAACACTAGTCAAAGATTGCAACGCATAGACAACAACGCACTTTTTATTTGAGAAGGCGATGAGAAGATTTGGATGTCAAAGGATTCTGATGAGTGACCAAGGAACATATTTTATTAATAGTACCATCAAGGCTATGATTGAGGATTTTGAATTATATCACCAGAAGAGTACACCATATCATCCTCAAGAAAATGGGATAGTAGAAGCGTTCACCGAGATTTTGGAAAATGACTTGAATAAGATATCCAATGTTAACATGGATGATTGGGATTTGAAAATACTATTAATATTATGGGCATACAGAACCACACACAATAAGTTGTCAGGATAGACACCATTCATATTGGTGTATGGACAAGAAGTAGTGGTTCCATTAGAATTTATGGTACCTAGTCTATTTGTAGCATCAACTACCAATATGACAAAAAGAGGCACAATACAAGAGAGGTTAATTCATCTAATGGAAATGGAAGAAGATGGGATTCTTGAAGGATATCACCAAGAGGTATAGAAAGCAAGGGACAAAGCCTAGCATGATAAGCACATAAAGAAGAAGAGATTTAAAGAGGGGGACCTAGTTCTTCTCTATGAAAGAATTTTTTTTTCAACACCCTGGTAAGTTCATAATGCATTGGATAGGGCCATATGAAGTAAATACTATCATAGATGGAGGATATGTGCAACTAGAGGACTTGGGAGGAATGTAACTGAAAGGAATGGTGAATGGTAGTCGACTAAAACTGTATAGGGACAATCGACCTACTAACTCTTAGTAATTATAGAGCAATAGAAAGTCAAATATATTGTGTACTATAGTAGATAGTAGGAAAGAAAACTGATAAAAAAAATAAAAAGGAGAAAAACAAGAAAAAGGAATACAAAAATAGAAAAAGAAGAAAAATACGAAAAGAGGCAGAAGTTGGTTAAACAACAAGTGAAAAAAAGTCACATGCAACCACTACTACAACAACATAGAAAGATTATGCATCGGAAAAATTGGAATCAATGCAAATGCACAGAAAATGTGAAAAAAAATTATGATCGGGTCTGGAAAGTGAGGAAAGAACAGGTTATCTCCACACTTAGTGACTTTTTTTTAGCACAAAGTGAGATAGAAGTGTTTTCCCTAGGTGTAATTGTGCGAAGAAGAGAGAAATTGTCCAAACCAAACACAACATGACACCATCGAGGTTTGGCACTCTAGGACAATACATATGGGTTACTCGAAAGGGAAAAAGGAGGAAGGAAAGGATGGTGGAGCCCAAGAATTTCATCGAGCTCGAAGATGTTAATATTTCAGAGAAAAAGTCACTCATTCCAATGAGGTTTGAGGAGGAAATGTCAACAACAACACAAGGGGAAGTAGGTCAGAGCTTTGGGACTTAGAATGGTAGTACAAACCCTAGTCTCGAAACACCGTCTAAACCTGACGAAATGAAGGGTCAACAACAGGTCCACGACGAAGAGGAAGTGTTGATCGAGGACATCAACAACCAACCGGAATCCAAGGGGGAAGAAGATGACACGAAAACAGTGGCAGAAGGCCAATCTGGCATCATGTAGAAAATAAAGGTGCATGACGTCATAGAAATTACACTTCCCTACCTCTCGGACGTAGTGGTGACTATGGAGAACATGCTCGAGAAAGTACCTAAAATAATGTACTCATACCATGATGTGTGCGAAGCAACAAAATTCCTATACTTGGCCAAGGAAATCTACTTGGAGAACACAAGGGAAATTGGACCCCTAGGAAAACCAATCATGGAGCATGTGCAGTGGATAACAAGGATCTACAACTCTGGGATCATGATCCTCTTGGACATACTACACTTTGGGCACGGCAAAAATGTTGGGCTTTGTGTCAAAAAAATTCTAGCCCAGATACATGGTGGAATTATTTGGATGGATAGGCTAGTACAACTCGATGTGGCATTGATTTCCAAAATTATGGGATTACCAATAGTAGGCACACAACCAAAGGAATACTTGGAAAAAAAATCATGTGAGAAGGGGATCGTCGAGATATTCAAGGCCCATTTTGGTACCAATAGAGGGAACACGGGAATTGTGCTTAGAGATATCAACGCTGACACAACAGGGTTCTCCAACAAGCTCATGGTTTACAAGTTTTTGAGGAAGTGCAGAAAATAAGAGGCTCCAACAGAAGTCATCATAGTCGCCGCATAGTGCACGAAGAGGATAATGTTCAATCGGGTGCCTTACCTCCTGAAATAATTATTGATCAACTGTAGAGATGCATAGGACAATGGAACTGAGTTCCATTATTCTTGGCTCATTATTCTCATAGCCTTGGCAGGATGGAAGGAGCCAACTTTTTTCGCTTTTCTAGATAGAAATGGGAAGTGCTATACAAACAAGTATGAATCCCTATAGCAGGACAAGGACACCAAAAATGAGAAGGCGAATATCACAGTGTTCACTATGCTTCTGGAAAAGATACAATAATGCACAACCAATGTGTGGCACATTCCTATGGAAGTGGCCTAGGAAATTGAAGGGATAGCTAGGTTTAAGGCATCCAGGCACCATATGTGGATCCATGCCACGAGGGATCCAAAGAAAGCATGGTTGGAGATGAACTATTGTTTCATGAGGGAAGAGAGTGATTGGATAATTAAAGACTGGAATGTGTAGTGAAAGGTGCCAGTAGCCAAACCAACAACAAAACTAGTAGTAAAGACATCAACCAAACCCAAGGGGCAAGCCAAAGAAAGTCCCTCAACCATGAAAAATATCCCAACTGCTAAGACCAGGAAGGCTATGACACACACTCAGGTGTCTAGAAGCAACACAATGCCAAAGAGGCTAAGGAGGACAACAATGGGGCCGAGAGAAGAAATTCAGAAGGATTTTAAGAAGGGAGACACATCTTAGGCCATCGAGGAGGGGGAACAGGTGATGTTGAGTGGGGCATAGCCCCCACACACAATATAGGTGGAGGAGATGCACAAGAATATAAAGTACACCAAGGAGGGCCCAATCATCACCTTGACAAAGGATGATGTTGAGTTCGTGGTGGAAAAGATCTAGAACAAGGGGGAAGATGTGGTCCATGTTGGATAATCATAGGGAGAAGAGATCATGGAAAAAATCATAGAATTCCATGAAACTCTACAACAGTCACAAATTCAAACAATACTGCAAGCCACATTGTAGCAACCTAAAAAGATACAATGACCCCTTGTGTAGAAAGAAAGAGATGACACCATTCATATAGTAGTGAAGGGTAGGGATACATTCAAAGTCACATAGAACATGGTCATAATTGATCAAGAGACCACACAAAAACACATGGGGGACATTGACCACTTTGAGGTAGTCATGGTGCAGATACCCACAAAATAACTATATGGAATCCAGGCTAGTATAATGAAGGAATTACAATCCAGAGCCCATGTGGATGCCACCAACTTGGAGGTTGGTAGGGGGGTCATAGAGATGTTACAAATCACCTACAACTAGTTGACCTCATAGAAGGAGATCCAGAGCCCATGTGGATGCCACCAACTTGGAGGTTGGTAGGGGGGTCATAGAGATGTTACAAATCACCTACAACTAGTTGACCTCATAGAAGGAGGAGGAAAAGGAACACGCTGACAAGCTATATTAGGGGCTAACATTGGTATACAACCACATTCTAGATAGCGTACAATAACCGGATAAGAGCGCATATGAAAATATAAAGATCATTGCACAAAAAATTGATGGGTATGGGTAGGAGATAGAGGAGTTGAAAGAAAAAATAAATCCTATGAATCCTCCTAAGTTCCGAGAGAAAAGAGAATAAAAAATGACATTCCAGATAGATGAAATGGCTAGGGAAGCCAAGGAAGTCACAAAATTGCGCAAATTTGGACCACTTTGGAAGAAGATGAAAAGGTCCAATAGTTGGAAAAAAAAGAGAAGAAAATAAATGTTTCCATTCAGGAATTGAAGCAATGATAGAAAACCATTAGCTTTACCTAATTCTTGAAAGGCATGCAGGAGATGAAGACCCTACAGACAAAGTTAAAAATTTCACAGATCAATAAACAAGAAAGACAAACCTAGTTGGATCCCCTCTAGGAATAAACAACACAGATAATTATGGATCTAGAGGAAGAGAAGACAAGGATGGAGTAGGTACATTCAAAGAGAAAATAATTGATACAAGAAAATATAACAACGAATTTGGTTGAGACACTAATAGATAAAGTTGCGCATGTGAAAAAAAAAGGGAAGGGACTAGCAGAGAAGTTCCACATCTTGGAGAAGGTTGTACATGGAGTGCGCACCACCTAAGTGGCTCAGGATGAGCCACATGTCAGTGTTGGGGGCATGTTGGTACATACCTTTTTTTGGAATAAGTATCTATTTTGGGTGCAGACCTAATTTTGAAAAAAAAATTATATTTTTGGAGCGCGCGCTTTAGGAGGCAGAAAAACAACATGTAGGAAAAGAAGGAAAAGCATCATACAGGAGGAAATGAAATGTGGTGTGAGATAGTCTTAACTATTCTAGGGTTATATTTTTTGACAAATATTGTAACGACTATAAGTGACTAGAGTAGTATAAATAACTACCTAGGACGTCTAGGTCAAAGGGGGGTTGTTGTTGTGGCTTAGAAGTTATTGATTGTAGTGAGTTTTGTTATGGTGATTGTGGTATAGTGGAATAGGCTAGTTTTTTAGGGTTAGGTCATAGGATGAGGAGCCTGGTGTGATCTAGTCATCCTCTCAGATGTTACTTACCCTCATTTTGATTGTAATATTGAAGATGTAATGTGCACAGTGTAGATTTTGCAGCAAAATAAATAAAAGAGCAATTAATATAGATATTTGTGGACATAGCCCCAGAAAGGGGTGAACCAAGGTAAAATATTGTGTTCTATGTGATTGTAATGAATGCTTATACTATTTTTTAATCATTAGCTCATAATGAATGGTTAAAATTATTTATAACAACATGCATGCATAGGTTTAAAGATGAATGAATCATAGAAGTATATGAATGATTAATGATGATGATGATGTATAAGGAAAAGGATATAAACACCATCCCCACTCATTCCTAGACTACAAACACCTGAGTATTGCAGTCCCCCATAAATCTATCTCGGGTGAGACTGCGTTCTGCACTTTGTGCGTAGTGTTGCCTTATGGTTTACTAGGAGGGCCAATAGTTTTGAGGGTTTTGTTGGAAACCTATTTGAGATCAGAACCTAGGTCAGCCCAAGTAACCAACAGAGAGTGGGAAACCAAAGGCCCATATCTCCTTGTGGACTCATAGCCTCAGCTCAAGGGTGGCCTATTGTTGATATTTGAAACAAGAGTTCCTATGGCAAGAAGGTCCATCCTTCGTATGCATCCAATTGGTTATATTTTATGAACATATATTTTTATGTTGTGTTTATTATGATTTTTCCACTATGTAAATGTTTTATTTGAATTCTTTGTATTTGTTGGGTGGTTACTAGATAAATTCATGATTTTATAAATGTTGTAGATGCAGGGTTAAATCAATATATGGTTTTGTTGTAATTTTGATCCATATTTATGAATGGAAAGGAATGAAATATAGATTTATAACAAAAACACAGAGATACAGTGAAACTTGACTTCTATTAATAAATGGAATATGTTGAAACTATAAAAATGTAGAATGAAACAAACTCGCTTGAATGGTGGTAGATTATCTCTTAGAAGAGATATGGTGGCTACATGCATTCTCCAAAGAGATTACAATGAGGATGAAAGGCCTTTTTATCATAAAGGAGTAATGAGGAAACCATAAACATCCAAAAATCCAACCCTAGGAGATGAAAATCCAAAAGGTTTGTGGGACCTCGTGGGGTTAGTTGATACATCAACTTCTCATGGTCATAACTTTTGCATAAAATCTATGTTTGGCATGCTCAATATCCTATTGGAAAGGTATAACCAAGAAGTAAACATTCCAACCAAGTCTAGGCTAGATCCCACTACTGTCGCCTAGGCCCTGTAACATCAAAAAACATTATTTAGGGCCTCAAAATGGCCTCAAAAGTTCAAGACATGAAAAACTATAGAAAAAATGCCAAATTGGAATATTATTCTTTGAGCCAGTGGAATAGGTGGGTGGCCATCAATATCCACCTGGATCAATCCTCCCCCCTTAGGAAGCAATGGTATCCATTTCATTTAGTGCCCCCATCAGATGGGAAAAATTATGCTAAACTTGGCCCTAGGTGAACCACTTTCCTTGGTGCAGGAGCTATCCTACTTTGACAAGCCGATAAAATATGATCCTCTATTGGTGAGTTCCATTAACCTAAGTTTCCACGATATAATCACTGGTGACATATTCCATGCATTTAGGGTTGACCTTTATTGGTGTCAATTCTTTGGTATCTCTGATGTGTCCAATAATGGTGGAAATTATGGATAAAGGAGGTCCACATTGAAAACTAGGTGCAATCCAAGGAAGGGGTGAATACTTAGCTCAAAATCTATTCGTGGTGGAGCCTAATTATCTTCCTTATTTAGAGGTCTTGTTTCAATTGTGTTTTCATTTGATTTCTTGATGGGGGGATTTCTCCCCCAAATTTGGAGTTAGGGGGTCTATGGAGGGCGGGGACACCTTATGGAGCCCCCCTTGGTGGGAGTTTGGGGGAAACATCCCTGAGGATATTTTTTGGGGAAAATTGCCTTGTAAAATATTGTAATCTCATAGTAATTTAAACCGTTCATCATTAGGGTGCAGATCTGACGGTAGAAGTTATGTTAAGTTTTTTTCCCTAGAAGGAAACCCTCTTTTATGTATGAGGGAATTGTATTGTGGTGAGAATGAGAGTGAATATTGTATTATGAGAGAGGATACTGAGAGAAAAGAAGAGGAATTTATAGTGGGTGTATTGTAGGTTGTATCCATTCATTTGTCGAATAATAATATAGGAAGGACCTATCAATTTCTTTGGTGGACGTAGCCGATATTGGGTGAACCACATACATCTATGTCTCTATTATATTGTGTATCTTCTTTTCTTTATTTCTGCATCTATTTTGTATTATTTCTTTGTGATCCTCTTTTTTTAACAATTGGTATTAGAGTGAAAGGTAACTTGCAGGAAAAGAGGGTTTCTAGTTCGAGTGGGAGAAATGGAGGAAGATGGAAAGTTTAGGGTTGAGAAATTTAGTGGGAAAAAATACTAGTTATGGAAGATGCAAATAGAAGACTATCTATATCAGAAGAATATTTTCTTACCATTGGGAGGAAAAGAAAATCATATGATGAGTATGAAGTATAAATAATGGGAGGTTCTTGACAGAAAGGCACTAGGAACGATACAATTGTGCCTAGCAGCGTTGGTGGCCTTCAAAATTTCAAAAGAAAATACAACAAAGGATCTGATTAAGTTATTTGATTAACGATATGAAAAACCCTCGACCTCCAACAAGGTATTTCTAATGAAGCAATTATTTAATATGAATATTTGAGAAGGTGTGTATGTTGTCAATCATTTAAATGAATTTAATACATTTATTAATCAACTAAGTTCTATAGGAGTGAACTTTTATGATGAGATTATGGCTCTTATAATCTTGTGTTAATTGCCATAAACCTAGAATGACTTGGTCATGGTTGTAATTAACTCTGTCTTCGGTTCAAACAATCTAAAAAATGATGATGTTGTTGGTGTTATCCTTAGCGAGGAAATGCAACGGAAAATCACAAGTGAGACATCAGGTAATGTGTTGACTGTGGATAATAGGGTAAGAAAAAGGGAAAGAGAAAATTTACCAAGGAATTGTGGGAAGTGTAGGAAGGGAAGATCCAAATCTATACTAGCAAATATAGAGTGTTGGAATTGTGGGAAGAAAGGACATCTGAACAAATACTACATATGTCTAAAGAAACAAGGAGATGGACAACAAGAGAAACATTAGGAATAAAATATAGTAGGTAATGTGTTACAAGATTCTTTTATTTTTTGTTTAGATAATATTATTGATTCTTAGGTATTACATTCAAGGGCTTCACTTCATGCCATACCCCATATGAAATATTTTTAATATTATGTTCAAGGTGATTTTGGACAAGTTTATTTGGGTGATGATGAA
>CBVK0103027351.1:0-10726 GCA_900067695.1 Picea abies | reverse complement strand
CTCTAGGAGAAACTTCTTGTTTTGATTCCAAGCTACCTTGGATGAATGTTTGATCACAACACTAGAAGAGTGTTGATCTCATTTTGTATTGTATTTCTTACTTTTGATCCTTGTTTCAGACATGTCACAAGTGAAATCTCCAAAGGAGCTACTGTGACGATTATTCGTGCTATTGTTTTATTTACTATTATCAAAAGAGTATTATTCTTGCTTGTTTTTTTGTTGACCTTGTTTTAGGTCAGAGGTGATAACCTTGAGGAAGCTATAGTGAAGGTTACAGAAGGAAACAAATTAGATGAGACATGAATCAGACTATGTACATGACCATATACATTCATGTAACAAAGAAGATGAAGAAGAAACTATCTTTTGATACCCAGAGTATCTCATATGGATATTGATTGTAAGGCGCAGAAGGCTCCAAAGATGATTGAACATTAGAACAAGAAATCACAGTAGACTTGTTCAAAGGATAATGAAGCCACCTTGATAGGAAGCAGAACTCGCTTGAAGTCTGACTCAAATTTTCATATTTATACTTGGTATTCAACACCAAGTATACCCTGTAAGAGATGATGAAGTCCTTGTAGACTCAGAAGAAATCAAGAGTAAGCGTGATCTCATACAGGATCAGATGAAGAGACAAATTTCAGGATTGGGAGAGAGATGCCATGAGAAGACTAGATCGTAGCTTCAAAAACTTCTAGGAGATATGAAATCTCCTAGGAATATTTCCTTGTTTCAGTGACAGAGAAGGAAGCCAGTAAAAAAGAATAGGATACAAATTCTTCCATGAGACTAGAAGAGAAGTCAATATTGACTTCCAAGATTGATTTAAACAGATCAAGCATGTTGCAGATGTACAAATCTTGATGCTTGTATAGAGGATTCTCCCAACAAGAGGGAGAAGACTATGATGAGACAATTACTCCGGTAATTGAAGAAATAGTTCCAGTATTCATGAAGACAACCAAAACAACCATGATTCATATATAGTATGATATGTAGGGGGAGCAATCCCCATATTTAAAATTGAGTGGCAGTTTGTGCAGTACATTAGTTGGGTCATGGAGACATAACTACAATAAAAGATAGAGTTACCTCCATGAAATAAGAAGAGCTACCTTTAGTATCAATTATTCAACCACTCTCAATTTCAGATGAAGTTGTTGTCGTGATAGAATAAGAGGAGTTACTCTCAGATTTCAGCAGCAATAGTGAGGATGAAGCAGTCATTCTTAGCCTTAGAGAAGTTGCATGTGTAGAGTCCCAATTCCAGAAAGAATAGTTGCAGAAAGAGGAGAGGACATACTCTCAGGCAGTGAGATAGATAAGTGCTTTACAGAGAGCACATAGAGCTAGCACATGATTGTGCAGATTGAGTTGTAGTTGAGAAGGTGTACCGGATTGGTACAATGTAATGTGAAAATTTGATTTGAAGTTGAAGATAGAAAGACTCATGTCTACAAGATGAAGCAAGCTCCTAGAGCTTGATATGGCAGAATTGACATTTTCCTGATGAGCTTGGGCTTTACCAAGAGTAAAGTTGACTCTAACCTTTACCTCAAGGTTATGAATGATGAGTCAGTTATATTGTTGCTACTATATGAAAATGATGTATTCTTTACAAGATGAAGAAAAGATCATCACAGAATGTAGAAGAAGCTCGCTACAGAGTTTGATGAAAGACCTAATGCATTATCTCTAAGGTCTTGAAGTTTGACAGAGCCCAGAGAAGATCTTCCTTAACCAAGGGAAGCATGCGGAAGAAATACTAAAGAGGTTTTATATGTTGGAGTATAAATCCATGAACACACCCATGGAAACAAAATTGAAGCTCCTGGTAGATACCTTGTCATAACTGGTTGATGCTACTCTGTGTAGACATATTATTATTGGTTCGGTGATGTATCTGACGAATACCAAACTGGATATATGTTTTGTTGTGAACACCTTTTGAGTCAATATCTGGTAGAACCTAGACGTGTTCACCTTGTTGCCGCAAAACATGTGATAAGATACCTTAAGGCTACGTTGGACTTTGGTCTTTGTTATACTAGAGATCATGACTTCAGATTGTATGGATATACTGATTTAGATTGAGCTGGAAGTGTTTCTGATAGAAAGAGAACTTCATGATGTTGTTTCAGTCTGGCGTCAACCATGATCTCATGGCAAAGTAGGAAGCAATCAAGCATTGCTCTCAGCACGACAGAAGTAGAATACATTGTTGCATGTTCCGTTGCTGGCCCTTGACCAAGTTGTGAGGATCCTTGGTCGTGTTTGACCTACTTTTGGGACTTCGACAGTTTGTCAAAGGTGGAGCGCAAGTCGAATCGGAGATCACGAGATCTTGGCCCCTTTTTAGGGATTTTTTGGTTTTGGGCTTATGTAATGGGTATGGGGATGTCGGCACATGGGTTTACCCATGTTTAGGCCCTTTTTGTAATGTATAAATAGAAAGTTAGGCGATGTAGGAAGTAGTTCGATCTATGTGATCGAAGAGAGGCTAGACATTGTGCTAAGTGCAACTTGTAAGTGCTTTGTGCATGCTATGTTGAGAACTTGCAGAGCTAAGTGCAAGTGATTGTAAGAGACCGTGAAGAGGATTTGTGCTGTAACTCAGGGAAGGAGGATCTAGTGGATTGTGTGCAGATCTCCTATCCTCTGCAGAGTAAGATATCATGGCTCTGTGCATGTAGAAGATTAACAAAAAGAAATAAAGAAGAAGAGTTGGTGGACGTAACCCCAGGGTGGGGGTGAACCACGTATACCTCGTGTTGTGGTTGCTTAGTGCTTTATGGTTATTCTCTTGTTTATGTGGTTAAATGCTTAGTGCACCGATATATACTTAGAAGAATCAAATGTGGTAGCTTAGAGCTGAATAATCTGAATGAATGCTAGATCTGATCTATGTTGGTATGTTTAGTGCGTGAATCTATTGGATCTGTGTGAATACTACGTTGAATTATTATTAGGGTTTAGCTACGCTGTAAGATAAGACTGAATATTAATGAACTATAACTGCTAAGTGCTCTGTTAAGGTGTTAAAATCACAGATCTGTGTCCCAGCTAAGGTTGCAGACATCTGAGTCCTACAACCACCCCTGCCTCTACCTCAGGTGAGACTTCATCTGCTTCGTAGGTGTTGCTGAAAGGGTATGTAGTTAGGGTTTTGTTGGTGCGTTGTTTTAAGCGTTGAACCCTGGGTCTGCCCCTGTGCTAACAAATGGTTCCGTTGTCGGGATCTGAAACTGTGATTGTTGGGAACTACAAAAAAGAGAAAGCTTTGTGCATAGATATGTTTCCCTAGTGCGCAATATTCTATTTGACCTGTGAAGTTTTGTGCTAAGAAGAAAAGTTAGATCTGAAGAAAAGAGGTAAGACCTGAAAGCTTTGTGCTCTGATAAAAGTAAAGTAAGAAGTTTTGGTTTAAGAGGTACGATCTTAAAGCTTTGTGTTCTAATAGAGGTAAGAACAGTGAAAGTTTTTGATTGAAAAGGTAAGATAGGTGAAAATTTTTGTTTCAAAAGTATGGATCTAGGTATGTTTGATAAATTTTGTCCTAGATTGGAAAGTAGGGCACAACTAGATGAAATAAGGTTTGATATGAGTAGATTTGACAAAAATAGTGAAAGATATGTTATTCCTATACATAGAAAGAATGTTTGGACTAACAAATGGATGCAGGACCCTAGAAAGAATTTTTTGCAGGTTAGCTACTATGATCTTAGTGCGCAGTATAGGAAAGGTTGGGGATCATTTAAAAGAAAGAGAGGATTAACTCTTTGTTACAGTTGCAGAAGACCGGGACATCTTACTAAGGAATGCCCTAGTAGAAGACCTAGTTGTCTTTTTTGTAAAGCCATGGATCATGAAGTTTTAGATTTCCCTAGAATGGTTGCTAAGCTCGAAAGAATGAACATGAGACAAGAAAACCTTAAGGAAGGTCAAGAAATTGAGACCATGGTAGAACCAGAAAAAATCAAAGAATGTCTTGCTACAAATGAAAGAAACCTTGAATGATCAAAAGAATATCAACTTATCATAGATCTTCAAAGGACAAGAGCGCATAGAAGCAAGAATAGGAGACTTCAACATTGACTGTGTCCTAGATGAAGAAACATATGTAAATATCATGACAAAAAGAACTTGGGAAACTTTAGGAAAACCTGCTATGATTCCTTCATTGGGAGGAATAAGATTATTTAGAGGAAAGTTGATAACCTTATGTGGAAGACTCACCTAGATATCTATGATTGCTCATGGAACTTCAACAGAGGAAGATTTTGAGGTTGTTAAATTTGTTGAGAAAAATGCCCCATTTTCTATATTACTAGGAAAACCTTGGATTGAAAAGGATCAGGCTAGAAGAAAAGAAGAGGAAGTCTTAGAACAGAAGAAGCAAGACTTAAAAGATTTCATAACTGGGAGGATAACACACTTGATTGAAGAATAGGAGAACAGATCAAAGCTACTTAGAATCAGAAGCTTGGATATCAAAGTTGAAAGAACACAAGCAGACTCACAGATGAGTAGAAAACCTAACCCAGATACAGAAGAGGTATTACTCTCTAACCCTATGAAAGAATCTCAACAACGCAAAGTTACTATGCCAAAAGGAGATAAGAATCACAATGGAAAGAGGAATATTGAGACGAAGATCATCGGGAAGAAGGCTGGAAAGCTCAGTAAGAAGATAACAAAGATAGAAAAGTTATAGAAGGTTCCAGAGGGAACTTCGTAGAAGGAAGGCTTGTAATATTGGAACTTCACCGGGATATCAGAACAACGCAACATGGCACTTCGCCATGGCGAAGCGATATAGCCGTTGGAAGCATTATAACCGTTAGACCGACACCCCGAACGATTAGAACAATAGTATTGGCCTGAAGACTCGCCATAAGACCATTCGGACTATGTCGCAATGGACATAACTGCATTGATGAAGGCCTCTCATCCGTTGGAGAGATTCGTTACATCGTGTCTACTTAGTCTATTGATTGTTGCATCGAGAACACTTTTGCGAATTGTATCCAAGCCAACTCATTCTTACCACTCTATGTTTATTAAGATCGACACATGCTCCATTGCATTGCGTACTCATTCATCCACCCGAGTTATCCAATCTTGAGCGTGTATGTCGGATGAGCTCAACACCGCAGAGAAAGTCGTCGAACAAGTTCTCATCGATCTCATGGCCGAAAAAGTAATGTACACAGGTATTCAAGCGTCATCAACAAGAGGAGTGCAATCCTCTTCATTGATTGCTCACGGATCCAGACCATCCCAACCGACAGCAAAGAAGAGAACCAAGCATAAATATGACCTAGCGAACGCGAAGTTAATCCCGACCATCCTACCTCTGGCTGGTGCGGTGAGTCGTGATAGTGTCCCGAGGGACTTTGATTACACCATATTTACTGCATACCTCCTAAAGGGGATACACACAGTTAGAACGCAGCCGAATAAGATCGCGACGTTGAATTTCAACTACCGCAAGAACCATAGTATGCTCGCTCCTTTCAAATACTTGACCAGGACGAAGGGGAAGAACTCGAAAATAATCCCCGAGCCATGGACTATGAAGCTCGTACAGTCTACCCTCTTGAATGTAATGAAGATTCCACACTTTGGAAGGCGCTAGGCGGTTAATGCCTGTGTTAAGCTCCTGCTATCATGCTACCATGGCGACTACCTATGGCTAGACCGACGCATCACATTTGATTCGAACCTGATCCATAGGATCACCGTATTGAGCATACAGGGACCCGACCCGTAGGACTTCTACCTAGGGAAGGCTACAGATCGTACATTGGCACAGAAGATCAAAGACACATATGGCGATGTAGAAAAGGGAACGCGAGGCTACAAGGTAGCTTCCATCCAAAATGACACAGTACACCTGGCCTGCCAGCTGATCGCAGGAAAACTTGTCAGAAAGAACCGACCTACACAGGTCACGGGATTCGTTGCTGACCTCGTCGGGAAATGTGTAGAAGGAATCTAGATGAACTGGGTGAAGTACTTAGTCAACCAACTGGAATTAGACTGTTGCAAAGCTCAGGATCAGGGCTATGAGTTCCACTTTAGCTGGCTTCTGATCCTCATTGCATTTACCGCTTGGGAGATGCCGGAAGGTGTGACCTTCCTGAACATTGAGTCGCTCGAGGTGCTCGCTGCAAAGTTCACCACGCTCTGGTACTCAAGCGATATGGAAAATAGTGGCATTCGAACATGATCTTTCATACATATTATCTCCAACTGAAGAGGGCTATCGAACATGTCCCTCCCGTGACGCCAAACGCCTTGCATCGGTTCCGACCCCTCATGAAGTTTCACGCAGAACGACACTTCATTTATATCACTGCATGCACATATGAGCATAAAGCAGAGCTTCAGTCATACTACAAGCTCACAGAGGAGGATCTCGAAGAGATAACCAAGGACTGGTCAATAGAGCTCCTCATCCCTGCTGACCCCGCAGAAATGTCAGACCCTGAACTAATCGTCAGCCCGGAGACCACTCATGAAGCAAAGGATACCCCTAGTCCTAGCAGAAGGAAGAAGACCGAAGAGGTCCAAAACTTGAGATGCGCATCAGAAGAAACTGCTTCAGTATCACCTGGTCGAGGGGGTAATGATGAAGCAGATCAAGAAGAGAGATCAATAGAAGCAGGGTGAAGTAACACCACCTAAGGATCTTGTTGATGAGGCTAATTCCTTGAAGAAGAGGAAGGTTTCCCCCACAAAACCCACTTCCCGAAAGAAATCCAGAGCCACCTTGACTAAGATGCAGATTGTGCTCATTGTAGATGACTTCGACTTCATCATCGTAGTTGTAGCATATGCCTCATAGGACATCTTACAGAAACATGAAGCCAAGCAGGAGGAGATGTACGACATGATCGAGATTGAACTCAGAGGGGTACAACAAGCCCTTCAATCGAGCCGCGCAATATCCACTGCGCCCCCGCCATCAAAAGAACAAAAGTTGGGAGATGAGCCTGCCCAACTCCGCAGACTAGTTGATGTGACCGAAGCTCACCTTCGTCGAGCACAAGATAAGAAAGACCAGGACACAATGGCCCTGAAACAATCCCAAGAGGAAATGGTAGAGAAACGTTGGGTTGTACAAAATGAGAAAGATGACCTTCAAACCAAGTTTGAAGAGGAGAAAGCGCAACTCCAGCAGGAGAAAGAGCAGTTGCTCGCAGAGCAACTTGGAGTCAAGGAAGGAGTCGATAGAGCACTTTGCTCTGTGACAGGTTTAGAGCCAAAGGCAGAAGACTGAGTGGAGCATCAAGTAGCACAGCTCGCGGAAGTTATCCAACAACTTCAACAAAGAATAGCAGACTTAGAGCTACGAGTAGTGCCCGGTACTCCGCCAGATGTACGAGATCAAAGAGAAGCAATTGCTCGAAGCGTATTTGAGAGAATCAAGGCCCTTGCCATGGAATTTAAATAACTAAGTGATCGCAGTGCCCAGACTTATGAGCGACTCACCGAGGATCCTGAACTGAAGGCACTGGAGTCACAACTTCAGGAGGCAAAGCAACAAGCAGAAACAATACAGGTGTAGTTGAAGCCCCTATCAGCCATTGAGAGGATGAAATGATCCCAAGAACAATGCACTGCTTAGCAGGAGGTCCACACCATTCAGAGAAAGTGACTCAGAGGCTCCAACCAATACAGGATGAGGCTTGCCAATTATTTGCAGAGATTGAAGGCCGAGGAGCAGAATTGGAACAAGTCGTCACTATAGTTGAACAACGCTTAGAGGGACCTGTCAACAAAGAAGTAATCCAAGAGTTCACCGAGTAGGAGGCCATGGCGCAGCAATAGGTCGAAGCAGCTTGAGCCAAGCTCGAGGCTTTTGAAGCAAAGCTACCCAGACCAGAATGACTCAGGACAAGTCATAGGTGAGTGTTGGGGGCCTGTTGGCCCTTGACCAAGCTGTGAGGATCCTTGGACATGTTTGACCTACTTTTGGGACTTCGATGGGCTATCGAAGGTGGATCGCAAGTCGAAGCGGAGATCACAGGATCTTAGCCCCTTTTTAGGGATTTTTGGGTTTTGGGTTTATGTAACGGGTATGGGGATGTCGGCCCATGGGTTTACCCATGTTTAGGCCCTTTTTGTAATGTATAAATAGAAAGTTAGGCGATATAGGAAGTAGTTCGATCTATGTGATCGAAGAGAGGCTAGACACTATGCTAAGTGAAACTTGTAACTACTTTGTGCATGGTATGTTGATAACTTTCAGAGCTAAGTGGAAGTGATTGTAAGAGACTATGAAGAGGTTTTGTGTTGTAACTCAGGGAAGGAGGATCTAGTGGAGTGCGCACAGATCTCCTGTCCTCTGCGGAGTAAGATATCATGGCTCTGTGCATGTAGAATATTGACAGAAAGAAATAAAGAAGAAGAGTTGGTGGACGTAGCCTCAGGGTGGGGGTGAACCACGTATACCCCGTGTTGTGGTTGCTTAGTGCTTTATGGTTGTTCTCCTGTTTATGTGGTTAAATTCTTAGTGCACTGATATATGCTTAGAAGAATCTAATGTGATAGCTTAGTGCTGAATAATATGAATGAATGCTAGATCTTATCTATGTTTGTATGCTTAGTGCTTGAATCTATTGGATCTGTGTGAATACTGCGCTGATCTATTATTAAGGTTTAGTTGCGTTGTAAGCTAAGACTGAATATTAATGAACTATAACTTCTAAGTGCTATTTTAAGGTGTTACAATCACAGATCTGTGTCCCAGCTAAGGTTGTAGACATCTGAGTCTTGCAACCACCCCTGCCTCTACCTCGGGTGAGACTTCATCTGCTTCGCAGGTGTTGCCAAAAGGGCCGGTAGTTAGGGTTTTGTTCGTGCGTCATTGTAAGCGTTGAACCCTGGGTCTGCCCCTGTGCCAACATCCGCCAGTTGTGAAGCCACATGGCTTTGGAAGTTGTTGACAGGTCTATTCGATCTAGAGATTGAAGCAACCGTGATCCTATGTAATAACCAGAGTTGCATAAAGATGATAGAGAACCTTGTGTTCCGTGACAAGTCAAAACACATAGAGGTCTGATATGATTACATCTGTGATATGGTGCAGAGAGGAGCCATAAAGCTCCAGTATGTTAGCATAGATGAACATGTTGCAAATGTGTTGACCAAGCCTCTATCTCATGTAAAGTTTGAGCACTTTCGAGATAAGCTTGGTGTATCCCGAAAGGACCTCCCTCGAAAGGGGGAGTAGTGTTGATGCCAACCTAGTGCTGAAGATTTCCATCTTCGTGCTGATGTTGTTGTGATGTCAACCTAGTGCTGAATATTTCCAGCTTCGTGCTGATGTTGTTGTGATGCCAGCCTAGTGCTGAATATTTCCAGCTTCGTGTTGATGTTTGTGATGCTAGCCTAGTGCTGAAGATTTCCAACTTCGTGTTGATGTTGTTGAGATACCAACCTTGTGACGAAGATTTCTAGCTTCGTGTTGATGTTGTTGAGATGGCAGCCTCATGCTGAAGATTTCCAGTTTCATGTTGATGTTTTTGAGATGCTAACTTTGTGCTGAATATTTCCATCCTAGTGTTGATGTTGATGATGCTCCAGCCTTTGTGTTGTGATGTTGTTGTTGTTGATGATGCTCTAGCCTTCGTGCTGTGATGTTGTTGCTATTGATGACGCTCTAGCCTTTGTGTTGTGATGTTGTTGTTGTTGTTGATGCTCCAGTCTTTGTGTTGTGATGCGTTGTTGTTGATGTTGTATCAGCCTTGTGTTGTTATTGATGATGATGATGATGTATTAGTGTTATACTAATCCATGTTGATGCAAATGATGATAATATATGCCACTTCAACTTCTTGCTGAAGATAATGATGATGATGCCACTTCAACTTATTGTTGAAGATGATGTTGATGATATTACTTTAGCCTCATGCTAAAGAATATGATGATGTTACTTTAGCCTCACACTAATGATGATTATGATATTACTTTAGCCTCGTGCTAAAGAAGATGATGATGTTACTTTAGCCTCACACTAAAGATGATGATGGTGTTACTTTAGCCTCATGTTGATGAGGATGATGATGCTACTCCAGCTCCATGCTATGAACGATGATGATGAGAAAAACTTTCGATGATTTATAGATATGCCAGTCGGTGTTCCAGATGTTGTTGATGTTGTTTTCCTCTCTCTCTCCTGATGATGTTGTAGAATACCCTTCTTGTTAAGGGAGAGTGTTGAAATATTGTAACTGCAAAGAGTATTCTATTTATGTATCGAGTCATTATTAATTAGATCAATCCCCTTTTATGAATTGATCATGTCGGGCATTATAATTGACCAAATCCCCTTTTGTGGATTGGTCAAACCCTAAATATATTGTGCAAATTGAGAAGTCGGCCCCCAAGCTAATTAAAGTGGTTTTAACCACTAAGAATACAAGCCGACCTTGACCAGTGAAGAGACATATTTCCAGCACCTACCAACTTGTATAAATAAAGGAAGCCAATGCCTCATTTGATCACTCACTCATTCGCTCACTCAGTGTGCAAGTTTGGTAGCTGTAGTTGGGAGAAGAAGGAAGAGAGAGCCGCATTGCTTAGTGGATGATATTATCTAGTGTTTGGTTTATTGTATTGGCATTGTATTGGCTATCTATATTAAGGAAGTTTTTGTTGGGTTTTCTCCTCCATGAAGGTTTCCCAATATAAATGTTGTGTATCTTGT